>OY856413.1:522617378-522697378 GCA_963693085.1 Alisma plantago-aquatica | reverse complement strand
GTGGGCTCATGAATTTCAAAACACAAAGTTTGAATCTTCATATGTCCTAGGAAAGACTATGAGACATCAATGTCCTTGAGCTTCACAAACTTTGACCCACAATTAAAGATATGTACTTATCTATGTTGTACTTATCAAAATCTAACATCAAATAAATGCAAAATTAAGTAGCATGAGATTCACTTGAACATTGTGTCATAATAAATTGAGGACACAAGATGTAAACACTTCCATTAATATTACAAAACTTGCCAAAGGATTTTCCAACAAAAATCTAATCATTTCTACTACTGACACGAAAGTTAAGGTGATGCATTACACTAGGGTCCATTAAAATAGATAAAGAGACAAAGTAGTTATCTTATAATGAAAAAGATGCATCTAAGCTATTATGAACCGTGAGAAGATAACTCTTTCTGTATTTTCAAAGTGTAGACTCAAATTGTTTTGAGTAGGAGGCCACTACCCTTAATTTTTTATGTTGGACCAGGAGAACCTATCTATGAGGTTTAGCCTTTCCCTCTTCTAGATCCATTGTATGTAGTTACTTCCCTTTAGATCATCTGATGTAAAAAACAGTATAGGGAATCCCTAATCCTAAACCCCAATTAATGATACAATTATCAAATAAATAATAAACAGTAAACATGATGGAAACTAAATACAAGAAACATAGGAATTTCCGTTTTTGTAAAAATTCATACATGAATTCCACAATAATGATCCACATATTCATCCTTCAATCAACCAAATGTATTTACATTAATACAAAAATTAGATCATATTACTCATATTTAGTTGAGATTACATTGATAATATATTCATAAAAGAAACAAATTTGATATACATCCCACCTAGGGAAAGAGAACTATCTCAAAATTCTTGTCTAAGCTAATTTAATTTAATATTTATTTTCATAACCTCTCCTCTAGATTGCATTATTAAATAAACATGTGAAATAACCAAAATATGTCTCATATAGAGACCAATGGGTGGATATGTGTTGCTCATGTAACCAATATGCATCAACAGTAGATTAAATATATTAAATTTGAATGAATCTGGAAAATAGTTTGTTAGAAATTTGAGATATAATTATCAAATTATGTACTAATCTAAGATAACACATAAAATAAATCATAAAAACATTCACTTATTTAGATACTAATTTTTCATTATCTATATGACACCCAACCAGTCAGACCAGGAATATATCCTTCAATCATGAAGTTGATGTTATGTTTAGTATACATAATGTTTTAGATATCAACTTAACCCACCATAAAAAATAGTAAATATTAAGTTCTTCATATGTTAGTGTATATTTTTTATCCAACATATTATATTCATATCTCATTCTATATTAATTTCATAAGATTTATCAAGTTAAAGCCAAATGTTGCTCTCGTATAACTTCTCGAATCCCTAGAATTATCTTCTTCTCCCTCCCTATAACAAGGTGTATCCAAGGATTATGAGAGGTTCTTGGTGTTAGGTAACTAATATATATAACCTTAGGTTCTTGGAAAAATTACAAACAAGTTCTATAACTACATTTTTTGTTTCAACAACTTGTGTTTCTGGATTTTTCCCCCAAAAACTCAGCCAATGCAGTAATATTGAATCAAATAAGCTCTAAGAATTTTGACAAAATAATTTCTTGTTTGAAATGAATTATGCAAGATACAATTAAAATGTAATCCACATGCACTTACCAAAAAGATGGAAAACAAATCAAATATAACACTATTATACTCTAGTTTGTATAGTAGGGTCTATTGAGTTTTTCCTAGATACACTTGACCGCCAACATACCCAAAAGTCATCTAGAAATTATATAAATTGTCAAAAAAAAGGTACATTTGTGTTAACCAAACTATGTCACAGTTATAATGCAATATGTGTTCTTGATGAAATACTAATATTCATTTTCTGGACTAATCCACATATCACTTAATTCTATTTCACTTTTTTCTTCTTTGATTTTATTTCACTTTTTTCTTCTTTTATGTCATATTACAGAAACTATTGAGTTAAGATTCAATAATTTAAAAAAGTTACAACAAGATATCTTCAAAAAGCCTAGGCTATATTTGAATATGTACATTAATAATGAGAAAGATGATCCACCTTGGATATGAAAATCTCATTAAACATATGAAAGTGAAACTTAAGGTTTTCTCTTTACATGACCCTTATTATTTTCAACCAACAATATTTAGTATGTCTCAAAGAGTTTATCAAAGAATAAATAAATTATTGATCATTAAGAGGTGTAAAAATAATTATCAAGCACCATAATCATTTTGAATAAACCTACTTGGCTAGCTAAGATGAATTCTGGTTTACCAATTCATTCTCCATTTAGGTTTGTGTCTTGAAATCCATGAGATCAGTGGAAGAAAGATCATCACATATAATCATTAATATCTCTTGGAATCTTCTCTATATTACTTTTGAGTTCATCCATGTAAATCATTACATCAATTCCCCTTTCTTAGCCATTTTACTTTGAGTATATAAAATCAGTTTTGTGATGTATAATTCATCTCTAGTGTATGATTGCCATCACAATAACATATATCAAATTGGAATATGAATTTTAATACATTAATTATATACTTTACTTCTCATTTTCATCCATGTTCATATGGTATATTCACAATGAAGAATATTTAACACGTCAGAATTATTAGTTACTATGTTTTATTATGAATTTTACATCCATACTTAGTCTTTTTTTTGAAAATATTCATTTATCTTCTATAGTATCTTTTATGATTGATCTATGTCTTTATCTTAAAATTTCTTAATTATATCTTTAATTCTCTCCCATAATTCTTATGCATTTTGATCTCCATCTTACTTTTGTTATACTCCTAGATTTTCCTCATTTGGATGATCTAGAAGGGAAGAAAGAAGACATATTGTTGGAAGCTCCACATTAACTTATACCATTGTTGGAATATTTGAATGGAGTACCCAAATAAAGAGATTAGTCAGTATACATATCATTCAATTTATGTTCAACATCCATATTATCTTTGATCCCTAGATCTTACTGTCCCTAGGGACTTGCCTAAAATAAGATCCAATACCAACTTTTACAACCCTCTATATTAATAGAATCCCTTTTACTAAACACTTAAGAAGACAAAGATAAAATACACAATAAACTTAATCAAAACAATATACAAGATACATAGGTATTTTTTTCTTATTTCATAAAACTCGTTTAACAAATTTTTCATCAGACTAAGATCCACATGTTCACCATTCAACCAACCACGTTCACAATCTTAAAACCAAAATCAAATCTTATGAGTAGTATGTATTGGTTTACATCAGATTATGTGTTTATGAAAGAAACATGTTTAACATACGATGCTACTTTGGTAACAGACATACTTGGTCATTTTTATCTAAAAATTTCTAATTACAACGTCTTTATCATGAACTCTCTATAGGACATCAATCTAATTAAAAAAATTAAAAATTTCACATGAGTCTCATATAGAGCCCTTAAGAATGAAAAGTTCTAACTGAGATAAGCAACATGCATAACCATTAGATTAAACATACCAAATTTGAAGGCATTTGAAGATTATATATCTCAAATTTAACAGATCAAACTAAAGTAAGATATTTATATATGGAAATAAATAAATAAATATCTAGTTAATTATATACTAACTTCCTAACTCACTTTTTGACAACGCATAACTCATACTAGTAATAGATCATAGAATACATGTCTACCAAATGAAAACTTTAAAATAACAACTAATGGCTCATAATAAACAATAGTAGAGATTAAGTTTCACATATATTTAATGTCAGTGTATACATATAATACAACATTTACTAATCAATTTTCATACTAAGGTGCTGATAATAAGACAATAATTTATCTTCTAGTAGAATAAAATATTATCTTCACACAAATGAAATATTTTCAATAATGATTAATCTACCATCTAGTGTATCATTTATTATTTATTTTCCATTGAACTCATTCGCTCATATCTCACTAAGTATAAGTTTTCTTGTCCTATTTTTGTGTCACAACTCACCATCAATACCTTATGTTTTAGTCGACCACTGTAAGATTGATACACCAGACCCTAGTCCACCCCACAATTTCTAAAAGAGGCTATGGTACATAATTCAACCTCTCTACCATGAGGTCATCATCTTAGGTGAACAAGATATAAAGAAGCATAGCATGATATCACATCTTAGAATATTTATTATGGTTTGAATTTACATTTCATTAGAGTCTATTCTTTAGGGATAAAGATTTTAACAAGAAAGGACATACAATCAAAATCACAATGACTGATGTCCCCCAATCTAGGTTGTCTAATATTTAAGGTATAGACCCACACTTCAAAAATTATTCTCATGGTCCTATGATTTCTAAAAGGAGATCAATTTCATTTATGTAGTATGTTCCTCAGGGGAAAATCATGGTGTTAAGTGCACATACCTTGATTAATTGATCATTTTACTTGTTACTTAATCCTCTTACTCATATTAAATATAACTCAACTCGTAGTTTGTTCTTTGTGTGTATATTTATGGAACTAGGATGTCATAAATCAAATTGGGGTAAAGAATAAAGACAACAATTATCACGACATATATACTTTCCCATTCTCGCATTGTTTCATGCAAATCAATAGCTATTACCCAAAAATATAATTTCTTATTAAGTATTTATAGTAACTAGGGTTTCTCGTATACAAATCATTACATGAAATTATTAACCAATCTTATTTCAGACAACTTCATATATGAATCATTATATTCCATTTCAAGAGAATCTCATTTTTGATAATCACATTCCATATCACATTTTTAGTGAATATTCACAGTGACATTAGAACCCGCAACAAGATTAACATATAAGCATCCTATCTAACTCATTATGCCCAAACAAAGTTTATTATACAACACCTTTCTTATCCCATGTAGATTCCATGAGAGATAGATTAATCGCAAAGAATAAACATTCATATAACACAATTAATATCTCATACCACACTCGCATGTATTCGAATTAACAACTACGATTACTCTAATTTGATTAATTCAAACTGTATTCAAGCATTTCTAGTAAGCAATCCTTCATTTTAATTACTATTACCTTAAATGTCGACCAGGAATGCTATTTTGTTCATTCATCCTTTAACTTAACTCATTAGTATTGCTTCATTTTAAATTCTTACTCTTTAATTCTTCATTATCAATTAAAAATGTTTCTCTCTCATTGAAATATTCCATAGTTAAATTTAAGTGTTCTTCTATCAATGTTGTTTAATTAAAATATATCTAAAATAAACAAAATAAAGATTTTTTCATGCTCATTTCTTTCATTACTTATCATCCAAATTCTAACACATTTTCCCACTTGCTTTCATGCATTTGGATACTCATACCATGTCAATTAACTTCCACAGGAACTTTTGTAATCAAAATTGTTTCATCCACTAAAAATTTTAGCATATTAGGTTTACTTCTTCTTACTTCTTAATGTTAAGTCATCTTGTACATTCATAATTTTGTGACTTATAGGATAAGTCTTACATTCATATGGGATTTACTTTATAATACTTAATTCATACATTAATGGATAAAAAAGGATATATAATTTTAAGAAAACTTCATATCTTCCTCATGAATAAATAATACCTAATGTTGGCAATTTCTTTCCATTTACATGATAATATAAAAATTAGGGCTTTCTCTCTCATCTTCATTGATAGTAATTGTTGGGGTTTTAAACATATTGAATTATTCCATACACATTTGTATGTTATAAAATCATATAATTGACCATTAACCATATAAGGTGTATTAGTATATCTTCAAATTATTCACATCAAATAGAAACCCTAATTTGAATATCAATGGAAACCATCCTTCAAATCAACAACAAAAATGTTACAGAGTCAATGAATCAATTACTTAATATCAACTCAAAAATGATCATATTTGGTTAAAACATTTACATGGAGTCACATTCACATCCATATTTGAATTTACCAAAAACTTGGTAATAGTAACTAAGAAATAACATATTATCCATGTCTATTCAATTAAAACTAGATTCAATACATTCACCCAATTCACAAGCATTTTGCTCATTCTTGCTAGTTCAAGAAACAATAGCATAAAACATATCTTGGGGTAAACAAATATATTTTAGTTAGAATAATACTAATATAGGAGGTATTATTTCAAGAATTTATCAATTCATTAGCCAATTATTTGGAAATAGAAATAATGTTATTTATTTTCAATCAAATAAGATTAATTTTTCAAAATGATTACAATATTTTACTCAGGCCTAACTACTCTAAATAGGTTTTAAACACCTCAAATTAGTAGTCCAAGGATTGAGGTTTAAAAAAACTATCCAATTCCTAGCCATCGACTCTTTTTCTTCCTCTTTTAAACTCAAGAACATAGAAATGAAGAACTGAATAGTAAGAAAGAGAGAATAGGGTTATTCGATATATTATTTGTTAAAATCATAGGAATGATGGAGTTTAGACATAGAAGAGAATAATGGCCATGAAATTCTTACTAGAATTGATAAACTTATTGATTCCATGAGTTCTAGCAAGGTAAAACCATAATTTTTCTCACCAAGATCCTACTTCTTCAAAATTCTAAATTTTCCTTCTTTCTTTCTCAGTACATAGGTGGACCTTTGAATTATTAGGTTAATATGGGTCTTATGTAACTATATACATCAATATAGGAACCTAGAATTACTAACAAGTCCTATAATAGCATTTTTATTCCAAAATCAATTGTATTTACTTGAATTTCTTCCATAAAAACTTAGTTGATGTAGTTATTCTTTCATCCTTAAATAATATCCAAATATTATGAAAATGAACTGTGTTGTATGGGATGTAGCTTCGAATACATTTTTTAAATATAATGCAATTTGGACCTATCAATAAATAATAAAAATAAAATATTACACTTCTACACTGAAGAGGATAACATGGTCGACAAGGGCACTCTGAGAAACACCACGACAACCAACTAATCCACAAGAAAATAAAAAATGAAAATTTTCATTAATACTTATCCCTTAAACATCATGTAGAATTGTAATCTTCTCTTATATATCTAGGATCTACTAAAATTTATTTTATCCACAACTATATATTTGCATCTTGTAGATTATACATAATAACATACCCAATATCCCCAATTCTCTTCAACCTTTAAAGGGTTTTATTTGGAGAATGAGAATTCTTAACACATGGTAATGGTTCCTTGGGTGAAGGGATCAACATCTTATCTCTCAATTGCACAGTTATATACATCATCTTAATGAGTATAGATTCAAAATGTAGACCAACTAGTGTTGTAGGGTTCAAGGGAGGCATCATAGATTAGAAAGGCCATGTCTTTGGAAAACTAACCTCTTATGACCTATTGACTCTTTATCCACCAATGGAATGAAGCTACACTCTACATGTTGCTCAAAATGTTATGACATATGTACATAACCATAAGCGGTAGTCAAATATGATGCAGATCTAAACATAGACGTGCAAACTAAGTCCAGATAACTATAGGATCCTAGGCTCTAATCCTACCAAATGTGACACCCCAACTTGGGATACCACAAATAAGAGAGAGAGAGAGAGAGAGATTACTCAAAACAAAAGGCCTAAATGATCCTAATCAACTTCAAAACCTATAAGGCATGGTGAAAGGATTATATTTTGTTTTAACAACATGTTCACATGTGTGCACATAACAGGGCCATTCATTCAAATTCCAATAGGTAACTATACATCATTTTTTATTTGTGACCACTCCCATTTCAAACAAAATATTTGCATACAAAATATATATCACGAGCATATCTATGTATATTAAATTTATGAAAAAATATAATCCATTGACATACAAAACACCATACCTTGACCTAAGTGTACATAGACGACTCTAGACATCTATAGGAAAGTGAAATGCTAATCTTTGCCTATTTTGGAACTCCAGAACGTGGCTCCTCACTAGTAAAACCCTATGTGTGAACCCAGACACCTAAAAAGATGTGGATAATCACGTTTCCCTGTGAGATATATAATAGAAATAAAAAATGCTAAGCATAGACTACATTAAAAGTTGTATTTAGGTAAATTAAGAATTGAAAGTAAATTCCATAGAGTATAATAAGCAATATGTAATATCAACATAAACCATATAAAACATACAAGTCATATATAATGCAAAAAACATAATTAAATTATTTAATTAATAATGCTACACAAGTTGATTATGTATTTTACTTTTAAATCCCATGGTAGTTTAGTCTATACTACATATTCGTCACTTTGAAGTCTCGTAGTTGACCATATAGGATCATAGGGTTACTGTTATCAATAAAATCATACCATGTCTTGATGATTATGAGTATACAAATGGGTCTCATCGACCAGAATTTTTCATGAAAAAAATTATGCCCATCTAAGGTATTCTCTTCACAAAACACATCTCTTTGGTATAATACGCATATATATCATTGTTTCACATTTATCTCAAATTACATTGTCATATATAAATGAAAATACAATGTTGACCACACTCTTATCAATATATAATACTATTAGGACACTTAGGGACATTGTACCTCATATGAACTCTCAATGTTGTGGATAACTCAACTTTATATGACTCCTAATATGCTCTCACAATTTGGATATTTCTACAAGGATACCTATTTCACTATCCTAAATTCTAAAGATTGGGATGAATTTTTTGTCACGGGACACTGCATGGATTATATTTAACTTTATTCACTTAGACTTTTACTCTTCGTTCAAGAAGCTTACATAGTATCAAATTGACTATGTCATGTTTTCACAATAAACATTTTATTTAAACCTAAAAGTGTTGCACAATGTTTAAAGGGGGAGGGCCCTAATTGGAATTCCAGACACGTTCATGGGAACTAGAACCAGATTTGACTGGGTCAGCCCAAATTCAAGGCTAACATATATATATATATATATATATATATATATATATATATATATATATATATATATATATATATATATATATATATATATATATATATATATATATATATATATATATATATATATATATATATTCATTTACATTTCTACCGATACAAAGCCAATACCACTAACTATTTAACATAATCATAAAAAGGAGTTAATATCTCCTTATTTAAGCAAAAAAACTATAATGGAATTTGTAACATCCCAGGATTTGAGGCCTCGGATAATGATCTTAAAAGGAATGATTGCACTACCCATATCACCAAGGTGCACCTCCTTTTCCGGGAGCTCATTACTAAAGAACTCCATAGTTAAGTGTGCTCAGCTTGGAGTAGTACTAGGATGGGTGACCAGTAAGGAAGTTGATCCTGGCTTGTGCGTCAGTGTGGACAAAGTGTGCAGTTAAGGCTAGCGGTGGTTTGTGGGGCCAGTCTTCATTCCTAAAACTTTACTAGAGCCTTGGGCAGTGGGCCCAGGCGTTACAAATGGTATCATAGCCATAACCCCTCCAGTAGGTGGGGCCCACATAGGCATGGCATTCCAGTCTTGAGTCGTTCGGTCCTGACATGTAGGAAAGGGATGTCCATGGTTAACGTAGCCACCCTTGTGTTGGTATTCCGTGATCGGGAGTTGGGTGTCCATGGGCCATTGTAGGTCCGCACTGAAATGGGGTCAGATTATGAGGCCATATAGTTGAGCCTTGACGAGGACGTCAAGAGTCTAAGTGGGGGAGATTGTAACATCCCAGGATTTGAGGCCTCGAATAATGATCTTAAAAGGAATTATTGGACTACCCATATCACCAAGGTGCACCTCCTTTTCTAGGAGCCCATTTCTAAAGAACTCCATAGTTAAGTGTGCTTAGCTTGGAGTAGTACTAGGATGGGTGACCAGTCGGGAAGTTGATCCTAGCTTGCGCGCGCGTTAGTGTGGACAAAGTGCACAGTTAAGGCTAGTGGTGGTTTGTGGGGCCAGTCGTCATTCCTAAAACTCTACTAGAGCTTTGGGCAGAAGGCCCAGGCATTACAGAATTTTTTTCTATAATGCACATAGCATGAGGGTGATATAGCAAAGGTAGAAGAACACATAAAAATGTCATTTTGGAGCAAGAATAACAAATATTAACAATGTGTTAGAAATATAATGGAGAAAACTTAAAATTTTCATTCTAGATCTACATGAATTAATATAGAAGGTAGAGATCTCATTTCCCAAAGATGTCATTTTGAAGCAAGAACATGTGTGTTATGAAAATTTCAACAGTATATACATAAAAAAACTTACCATTTCCACCATAGATCTTCATTAAAGTACAACCGAAGCAAGGAATCCCAAAATTATCTGTTATATCCCTCAAGAATTCATAGAAATTACATGTTTATAATGATTGTTTGTATATAGCACTAACATGGGTTACCTGTAATATTTTCTGGAACAGAAAGCATAGCAAGTGCCATATGATTCGAATTTTGGTTAGAGAATGAGATCAAGTAAGGAAAAACATGAAGAAGCTTTTAAATGCCTTCAAAACTTCTATAAGAAAACCACTAGTGGCTCATGATCATCCCTCTTAGTGAGATCTAGATCCATCTTGGCCAAAGAGGATATAAAGAAGATGAAATTAGGTAAATGATGGTATTACAACTAATGTTTTATAAAAATGATGGCTAACGAATCCATAAGAGGGATGAACAACAAGGTAAAGATGAGAAATGAAGGAGATCTTACATGAAAATCAGTAGAGCCAACTCGAGGAGATTCTTCTTTGATAAGATCATAGAAAACAAAGCTAAACATTAACCAAAAAGATCAAGCATGAGGATCTGCAATTGGCGATCCTCTCTTCTTGCTCCAACAATGCCTTAGTAGCTTAAAAAGATACAAAAGGGATCTAGGAACATTGTAGATATCTATTTATAGGTCAAGTTTTTGTATATAGTCAAGGTTCTTAAATAGCGCACAAACTATCTCTAACATCCCTTATAGTGGCCACTTCCCAATGTGATTAATCTTCCCTTTTCCCCGCAAAAACATAAGCTATAAAACTACCTCATTTGCTCTTCTCAGATCATAAGCCTTATGTATTAAGACTAGATTCCAATGAATCATGTGAATTCACCACTTATTTAGTCACTCGTTGCTTCTACCTCCTCTCTCACAAAATCAGGTACTACCCTCATAAACTTGGCTCAGATTCAATGAATCCAAATAATCACAAAACCTCAACCAAAAACATCCATACATATCTATCAAACTCAAAAACATAAGTACCCTGAACTCAACCTAGGTTCGCATGAGTCCATCTCCCTCCTCTCTCACAAACTCAGGTACTACCCTCATGAACTTGGCTCTGATTAAATGAATCCACATAATCAAAGTAACCCAACCAAAAACATCCATACATCTCTCTTAAACCATAAGTACTCTGAACATAACTACACTGAACTCAACCTAGGTTCACATGTGTATGGATGGATTCAGGCCTAAAGGCCTAGCATTTCAACACTATTTTAGGGTAAACCATCCAAGTTCAAATCCTACAAAAACTCCAACATAAAATCAAGGGTCCAAACCATGACCCCAAAAAAATGAACCAAAATATGACTATATACATATATATTAGTGTATAAGATAATGAATTCACATATGTATTATAAGAATATCAAGCATATACTCCATGTTATTATCTTATTGGGGTTATGAGATATATACTTTGAATTAGGCTGTCACACCCACCATGCTTGTTGATTTTAGTTTAAAATAAAGCTGAAACATTACTAAAATAAGATTAATGATACCAAGTTATTATTTTTCATGTTAGTTTTAAGGGGAACGCATCACTTATTGATGCATGAAGGAGATTAGATGAATACATGTGAAGTAAAAGTTAACTGATTAGATGAAGATGGAAATAGATAGTTTTCATATTGGTTCTTGTGGAAAAGTGATGGGTAACTGTCCGGCCTAAATCATACGTCCAAAAAGGAGCAGATTTAGAATAGTCAGACTTTTAAGAAAGTAACCTGACACTTAAGCCCCCACAACTATTACACTGGGTCTGATGTAGTAATCGGGGTTGAACCACAGGGACAAGGTTGGCAGGTGTTAAGCACACAAGGTCTCACACTCATATTCTCCAGATAAAAAGGTAGGCTAACAGGTGTTCCCAAAGGAATGATGGTACTCAAACCAAGGATAGAACAAATGACCAAAGAAAATAAGAATAAAGTGCAACAAAATAAGATGTAAACAAAGGTATGGAAGGGAAACTTGGATTGGGTTTCACCTACTAAGACTTCTCACCAACATGCAATGTCATCTCTCCCTCTCATATACTCTTATCAAGATCACAAGCAACCATAAAAGTGTCTATTCCACTCTCTCTCGAGATGAGCATAAATCTAACTCTAGGGGTAACCTCTCTCCCGAGATGACTACACAAAAATTGCATAACAGAACATATGGTCTCAAGCTTTAGCATTCCAACATTCTCATGCATTCATACCGCTCCATAACATAGGATAAAAGTGATATTACTCTCTAGAGATATCAACAATCAAACATCACAAGATTGTAGCTAAGCATACAAGTTAAGCATTAAAACTGATGCATGGAGATAAGCTTGATAAGAATATATGTGTATTCAAAACGGAGAGACAATATACATGTTGGGAGAGCCTTAGTGGCTACTCCCAACCCAAGTTAAAAAGTTTAGCCACACATGTTCACGGGCAGCATAACAATGTTACAGTAAGATAGATACATCAAGTTCCATGAAATGATGAGGGAAGTATAGCGAGATGGAAGTGATAGAACTAGATGGAGAGAGAAGGACATGATACAACTCAATATTTCTTCAGATCTACATCGTGAAGGTTGGTGGCATGGATGGTCTTCTTCTCTCGAAGAAGATGGAGCCTTTAGTATTCTCTCTCCTCAGCTTCCACCTTTGGAGATCCAAGATTGATTGGATGAATGAATGGAGATGAGTTTGGAAAGTGGCAGCACTTCGTGGCACTATCAAATCTGATCTATGACCTGAAGATTTAACGAGATGGGTGGGTGGCATATTTATAGGCACACTCCACCGACTTAACCCCTCGATCACAATCGAGATATGGTCTTAGATAAAGCACGATCGCAGTCGAGGCCTTATCGCTATTCCTCACTCAGTCGAGGTCAGTTGATCCCCTATCCCGGTTGTGGTTTGTAAACTACCTCCTCAGTCGAGGGTCGCGGTCGGTGTTGGTTTAACACCCCCCGGTCGTGGTCTAGGTGACCCCCTTCTTGATCGCGATCGATTTGATGTGACTCTCTGTAGGGTTGCGGTCGAGGTGCGTCTCGAGGTCGCGGTTAATCTTTTGGTGAGAAACGTTATATCTCCTATTAAAGATATTTGAACAAATAATGATATAATTTGTTTTGAATAAATGGAATTCGTTTACAATAGCCTTGTTGGTTGTTTTGTGGGCTTTATTGACTATTGGGCCTAATAACAAGGATAAGAGAAAAGAAACTCCATTATTAATAAGAAATTGAGAAAAGAAAGATGTAGAAACCTCTAGAAGGCAAAAGTATATAATCCAAAAAGTGGATTTCGTGCCTCTTGGGTTCCTTGGGTTCCAAGGAGTCCAAAGTTGCAAAGATAATGCAATAAGAAAAGAAAAGATCAATTAAATATTTCTTTATTAAGAAAGAAATTGAAAACAATTATAAAATGTGGAAAATAAGTGGAAAGAAGTATAATTGAGTTATCCTTGGTGGATTTTCATATCCATAAGGTTTCTAATATTAGAAGGAATTCCAATAAGGAAAATAAAAAGAGAGATAAATAGAAATCCTCAAAAAGATATATTTTAATAAAGAAACAAGAAGGATAATGAGAAATAATTGATATAGATGCATCTAGAAGGATAATGAGTATCCACTATAAAATATTTTGAGATATTAGAGTTTCTTGGGGTCCAAGGAGCCCCAATAGAGAAAAAGAAAGAGAAAATACCAATAATACAAAATAAGAGTATAATGTGATACATAATTAATGGATTTTGTGGCATTGTTAAAAAGGAGGTATTTTCTACTAAAAGAAAATATAAATTTTGTGCCAATGAATTAAAAGGCAAGTACAAAGAGAATAAGAGAGAGGATTTTCAAATTCATAATTATCCAAAGAAGATAGTTTATCAAGGAGATAAATAGGAGAGAGAAGATTGCTTTTCAATGAAGGAATATGGTTTCCTTTTAGGAAAGAGGCTTAGATCTTGTAGATGGGCATCCTAGGGCATTGCTACACTCCCCTATATAAGGGGTAGAACCCTTGGCCGAGTCCAGAGAGATCCCATACAGCCCTCTCTCTTCTTCTTGTTCTTTCCATACAAACCCTAACCAATAGGGTCTAATACTATCCCTGGAGCAACGAAGGGTTGTATTGTGGTCTTGAGGGAGGCAGGAAGCTTCCACGACAACCCAAGGAGGATCGGCTATCATACCCCCACCCTTGTCTTCAAGTAGCCTCTGTCGTACGTCTGCAAAACTGCAGCAATCGCAGAAGCAACCACAGGGTAATCTCACTTAGGAACGGCCATCTTGGCCACAACTTGGAGGTTCCTCGTGTGCGCCAGGATGCTGCAGAGCTGGGGCATCCATTGACGGCATCCCCCGAGCCCTGAGGAGGAGAGGGCGCACCCACGTTGTTCACAGATCGGCAGCCGTCAGCGGCTAGGGATGGAGCCGAAGGTTAAAGACAACCTACGGTCACATTGGACCGAAATGCCCCTCCGCGGATTAAAGCGTCAAAAACTTAAGCACAGACAAAACAGTCTTTTCGTTATGTTTTCAAACAGCCAAGCAACATTGCATGAGTAGGGCGACGTGGTAGCTTGCCATTGGTCCAAGTAAGTTAATTTTGCAAAAATCATATCTCTTTATTGGTAGCTCGAATCGATACATTTAAAATATGAAAGTTGCTCAGAAGAACGAGAGGAACCCAATAAGAATAGTTTTAGAATCTAAATCCTCTTGAAATTCAAAAAGTAGTGGAAGTTATCAACTTTAATGCTTTAATGATTAAGAAACCCTATTTTGAGATGATTAATGTATTTAGTAGGGTTTAATGGATGATTAAAGTTGGTATTAGCCTGTTAATTATAAAAACATACATTAAGAACAAAAAGGATGAACTTTGTACGTAATTGGTTTAATTTAGAATTCCATGTGCATAAACGAGCTTTAATTGGCCTTGAAACCCTAATGTTAGTAATTGTAACTCTTAATGGCTTTAATTATAAAATTCATGAATAAAGCTGAGATACGATAGTTCAAAGCTATTTTGAGTATATAAGTTCCTAATTGTAGATAAATACCCTTAATATGGAAATGAGGGTTTTTCTAATGGATAAAGATGGAATTAATGATAAATAGAGTTCATATGTGAATTAGATCATAATGAACTATGATTTGTTAATCCAGAAGGAATCAAAGATGATAATTAGGCCTAATGATCTTGTTATGAATTAAAAGGATAAAAATGGTAGTTTTAATGTAGACGTAATGGACATTTACTTGTGCCTTTTATTCTAAATTAAGGTTATATGTTGTTAAAAGATAACCTTAATATCTTTCGTGAAGAATAGATGAGATAATTACGGTTTAAAAGAGTAAAAATGAAGAGGAACCCTAATTGCAATAGAAACCCTAAAAGTGGACTAGAAACCCTAGGAAGCAAGCTAGGTTTAATAGATCTTGATGGCATGATCTATGATAGGAAATTGGATGCATATTTCAGGATCAACTTGTGTGTGCTTCTTTGGTCTCTTTCTTGGTTGAATTGTTTCTACACTCAAGTCAGCCTGACAGTTATGTGGTTAATTATGGTTAATCGCATTAATTTCCTGAAGAGTTTCCCAGATGATTCATCGCATTGAATGCATCTTATCAGTTTGGATGTTCATACTTGCAAATTATAAAGACGCTATGATTATCAAAATTGTAAAATAAATGTGTATTCTCGCACCTGCATGCCACCCTAATGGATGATGCCAAAAGGTCAAGCCCAGGAGGGAAGACCAATGGTCACCATGAGAGGTGACCCAAGACACCAAGCTCAGGAATGAGAAGGTGGTCTATGTTGCATGACTAATGGGCACCATGAGGGGTGACCCAGGAACCAAGCTCGGGATTCAGAAGGTGGCCTTAAGTCAGATGGCAAAAGAGAAACCCTAGAGGGGGTATTCCAGGGTTAGGGCAAAAGCGGTGGAGAATGACACTTTGAAAATTTAAATTGGCTTGCTAATTACCTTGATTGTGATAATTAGATTGTTAGCCATATTTGTGAAATTTTGGTTGTCCCCACATACCGACCTATTCTTATATGTTGACCGACATTTTTTTTGTCGACATTTTAGGTACAAACCTGAAAAGCACAAATAGTAAAGTGACACATTGTGAAAATCAGAAATAAAGTGTGAGGAGGATTAGATAGAAGAGATTCAAGCTGTGGATAGAAATAGATTTCCAAAGTTTTGAAAATTTATGCAATGTTTTATTTTTTATACCAGATCTCAGTTTAGTTGGTAGAATTTCATAATTATTATTGATTAATTGTTGAACCTTTGATCTAGTTTATTGGGATAATGACTCTGACCTCTTGGTCTCCCTTAATTGGTGGTTATCGGTAGGCGGGGTCATTACATTTGGTATCAGAGCATAGGTTCCTCATTTACTCTTTAATAATTATTAAATTTTACAAATTCCATAGAACTGAGGGAGTTATTAGAGGATTTTCTGAAAGACAGAGGTGTCTAGAAAAGGATCACATCCGGGGGTTGGCAAGATTTTCCTCCGCACCACTAGTCGGAATACGATGACTCCTGGATTAGTGTGACTGTCTGGCCAATGTCTCAAGATCTGACTCGAAATAAGGTACCTTTAGGACTCTCTCATATTGTTCATCCCTTCTCAACTCAAATGTTGTTAACGACCTTAAGGATTAGGGTTTTGTCTCTTTTCCTCACCCTCTTAAGGTATGGGTAAGGTTGATAAGATTTAAGGAATCCTCCACCAAATTAATGAAAAGCATGTAAATAAGATGTCATGGACATAAGATTAATAGTTTAACCATAAACTAAAGAATAGATGCATGCTTAGGTCATATGACATGAGTTGTCATGCCCTCAGGAGAGACCTGAGGGTAGACCTTCTTGTCAATAGGATGAGTAGAGAGAGTTAGTCTTGGAGGTAGATACCTCCATCATAAGTAGATACCTGGAATACCCTCTGAGGATGATGCTAACCCTAACCCTAAGTGAAGGTTAGAGAGAGAAATGACCCGATGAGTTAGATTTCATGATAGACCAGGTGTGTGGACATGATTTTGGATGCCCATGACATTTTGAGTCATGTGAGGTTGGATGACCTAGTGCTTTTGGCGATCCAACCATGGGAAGGGTCATGAATGTTAGAGTGCAGGATAGCTCCTTCATTGATGAGGTAAGTGAAGAACCTACAGAAACCCGACAGGCTTATATGGGCATGGCATAGTATGCACCCATAGTACGTCAGTAGTGCTGACAGTAGGCTAAAACCCTGGCCAGGAGAGTATGATGGATAGCTTATGAGATAAGCATAAAGGGTTATGGATGATCTTGAACAAACATAGGCTTCACCCATGTAAGGGTATGCTGCTTGATCCACCTACATGGAGGAAGGACCTCTATTAGTAAGGTTTTTGTAGGGTTAGCTCTAGAGAGAGAGAGAGGGCAGGACCCAAGCAAGAAGGTTGGGAGCTTAGACTCTAAGATATGAGGAACAATGGGGAGTTGAGGATGATGTGACCTAAGTGGATGGTTGTGGTTGCCTCATGCATGATCCCTGGAGGCTGGTGGTACCCTAGTTTCCCTTTAGAGGAACCAAACCCTAGAGAGAGGATGAGACTGCTGGTATAGGTGTTTACCTTCTAAGAAAGGAAGAAGAGTTCCTTAGACCCTGAAGCGGCTTAGTAGAAGGTTGTGAGGCCTTATACCTTGTTGGTTGTCCTTGAGGAAGACTCCACTCTGAAGTGTTGTTCAAGTAGAAGGATCATGGGAAGTTCATGTCATACCTTGTACATGCTTGGTTCGTGGTTAAAAAGGTTGAGCATGCAGTTGGACGTCTAAAAAGTGATCCTAGGGTTCTTAGACCTAAGAGGGGAAGTGGTATACCTGATGCGCATGATGAGATTTGAGTTTCTATATATTCGAGCATGTCACTCCTCATGTTGAGAGGAAAGGGAAACCCCTTAAGTCTAAGGTATGTTTTGAAGAACCCCTCACAGCTAAGTTGGTGACATGGGAAGGTATGATCTTGATCCAATGTTGAGGAATGAGAACAAATATGACCTATCATGGTTTAGTAGGTGGTGTGCTTGTGCCTTAATAGCATGCTCAGGTGGATGTAAACCCTAGACATAAGGACGTTTGTGACCTTTGTTGCTATCAAGAGATAGTTTCCTCCCAACCTGGGAGAGGGACCCTTTTTGTAGGGTGTATACCAGTTTTATGGGTTTTTAGGTAACCTAAAGAGGTCTCATGGGATCTTGGGAAGCTTAGTGAAAAGTACGTAGTATGAGAATGAACATGTAGACTCATAGATAACCATCTCTAAGTGTATGTGGATGTGTTACCATAGAGGTAACCGGTATGGGGCCTGACCAAGGTATGCAGGTCGCCATGACCCCTATGAAAGGATGAAAGTCAGCCCACAAATGATGAGAGAGATGATGGAGACTTGGGTAAGGTTCTGAATTGGACATGTACTATAATAGAATCCTAAGTCTATCCTAGGGTCAGGTAGGGATAAGACCGATGGAAGTGGGAGTTTCCTAATTCCCTAGTTGCACATGACCATAGGGTCAGGAGGTAACAACTATCATTGTCTAAGGGCCATGGGTTAGGAGATTGATCACCTTCACGAACTCATGGGACCCAAAGGGCAGATAAGTAGGGCACTCTCTAGATGCATAAGGGAAGAGGGATGATCCCAAAAGTGTCGGCACCCTACAGACCTAGTGGAGATGACCAAGGATTGTGTGGTGACCCAAGTAGGTTCGAGACCATTTTCCATGGAAGTAGCTTTGATATCAAGAATGATTGTAATGTTGAGACATAAGATG
The DNA here is from genome assembly GCA_963693085.1 of Alisma plantago-aquatica. Taxonomy (NCBI): domain Eukaryota; kingdom Viridiplantae; phylum Streptophyta; class Magnoliopsida; order Alismatales; family Alismataceae; genus Alisma; species Alisma plantago-aquatica. The sequence continues at coordinate 522,678,169 of OY856413.1, read as the reverse complement.
CATGTTTCAACATAGATTTGAAGGTGTATTGGCAAGGTTGGATGTACCATCTCTACTCTTGGAACAAGAACAACTTTGTATTTGGACTGGAGCCAAATGCTTATTTCCTCTTGTTATGGGAGGGAGAGATAGGATAGTACGCATGACATACACCAAGGATGAAGATGATGTGAGTTGGAATGATGCTATGAGGTATGAGGACAAAGATGTTAACATACCCTTGTGGAGTAAACAATATGTAGATGGTTTACTAATATCAAGGGAACTAAGGTAGACATCTTATGAGGATGCTTTTATCGTGAGCTATGTGGAATTTGCGAGTTATACAAGGTTGAGTTTGATAACCAAGAAGATGAGCTCAGAGTTTTCTTGATGAAGGTAGACTTTGATTTTGAGATGAGATGATAAGTGGAATACATGGAGGTTTGTCTTCAACATTAACTAACACCTAAGGATGTGAAGTGGTAATGGATGATGTGGTTGAGATGCAGCTACCTAGTTAGCTAGAGGATAGAAGAGGTTGTTAGGTTAACCCTAAGTTTGAAAAAGAAGATATGTTTGGTTAACACTCAGATGTAATGAGATCTGTTGAACAAGTTAGTAGTTGTTTGGTTAGCCAGCCTAGACCTTGATGCAATAAAAGGATGGTTGATGCACTTCTCTAGAAAGGAAGGTGATGAAACCCTGATTAGAGTGGTTTAGGGTTTATAAGGAATTAATCTTGAGGAATCATGACATACAGGAGATCATGATTTTAAGTTCATCATACCCCATGATACCACCAAGATAATAAGTGACATTAGTACTTTGGATGCCTAAGATGAAGTGCATGTGGTATGTTGCCATGCATGACAGGAGGTGAAGGACGAACACCAGTAACCCAGTGTTTTGATAAAGAGTACCTGAGAGGGAATGGGAGTTCATCACTATGGATGTTGTGGTAAGTCTCCCCTAGACCAAGAAAGGTCAAGATGCAATATGGGCTATGGTAGATTGCCTTACCTAGATGACATGAAAAAGAAATAATGTTGTCACGGGACAGATCTGGTTGAACTACATATGAGAGGGAGATGGTTCAACTACACCATGACGTGAGTTCAAAAGTTCTTTATAACCTAAAGATTCACTTCCATGAGGTGGAAGTAGATACATGAAGAACTCGATGTTAGTACAATTTATCACCCTAACTGATGATTAGTATGATCCAGACTAGAGGGTCTGATGAGAGCATGTGTGCTCACTCTGGGTGATACATGGGGCAGTTCTTGTCCTATAAAGGATGTGATGTTAACCACCATAGCCTTTATCAGGATGCAAGAAGCTCTATTGTGAGGTTGTGTCGGTCGCCACTTCATTAAGATGATGTTGGTGAAGGGAACTCGTGAAGGTCAGAAAAGAACCACAGTGTGTGCAGAAGAAGTCGTTTTGATCATGCAATGGCTGAGAGAGAGCCCAGGGGCGACATGAGTCATGAGCTGATACAAAGAAGACTGACATACTGTTCACTATGGGAGAATACGTGATGTGAAATCCGACCCCTCTAAGTTATAGCTAAGAGAGAGTTGAGTCTCGACTGCATGGTCCATTTGAGATGGATTGGTGGAGATGGTTGTGTTTAGACTTACCCCTCAGGATAACCTAATGTAAAAGGTGTTCCATGAGTCCGATCTAGAGCACTATGTGAGGTACCCAAGCCATGTGTTGAGCCCTGAACCTAGTCACCTTTATGAGAGGATGAAATGTCCTGAGTCACCTATGAGGGTACAATATACTAAGGTAAGAAAGAACTTAGATGGAAGAATATGAGATGATGAAGGTTCTTGGGAAGCACCATGGAAGGGGTGAGGCCACATGGGAGCCATGATGGACAGAAGAAAGGCTTATCATGTTTGTTGTGTGCTTGGTGGAATTTTGAGGGCAAAATTCCTATAAGAGGGGAAGGATGTTACAACCCCAAATTTTGGGTTCTTTTGGTGAGAAATGTAATTTCTCCTATTAAAGATATTTGAACAAATAATGATATAATTTGTTTTGAATAAATGGAATTCGTTTACAATAGCCTTGTTGGTTATTTTTTGGGCTTTATTGGGTATTGGGCCCAATAACAAGGATAAGACAAAAGAAACTTCATTATTAATAAGAAATGGAGAAAAGAAAGATGTAGAAACCTCTAGAAGGCAAAAGTATATAATCCAAAAAGTGGATTTCGTGCCTCTTGGGTTCCTTGGATTCCAAGGAGTCCAAAGTTGCAAAGAGAATGCGACAAGAAAAGAAAAAATCAATTAAATATTTCTTTATTAAGAAAGAAATTGAAAACAATGATAAAATGTGGAAAATAAGTGAAAAGAAGTATAATTGAGTTATCCTTGGTGGATTTTAGTATCCATGAGGTTTATAATATTAGAAGGAATTCCAATAAGGAAAATAAAAAGAGAGATAAAGAGAAATCCTCAAAAAGAGATATTTTAATAAAGAAATAAGAAGGATGATGAGAAATAATGGATATAGATGCATCTAGAAGGATAATGAGTATCCACTAAAAAGGATTTTGAGATATTAGAGTTTCTTGGGGTCCAAGGAGCACCAATAGAGAAAAAGAAAGAGAAAATACCAATAATACAAAATAAGAGGATAATGTGATACATAATTAATGGATTTTGTGGAATTGTAAAAAAGGAGGTATTTTCTACTAAAAGAAAATATAAATTTTGTGCCAATGAATTAAAAGGCAAGTACAAAGAGAATAAGAGAGAGGATTTTCAAATTCCTAATTATCCAAAAAAGATAGTTTATCAAGGAGATAAATAGGAGAGAGAATATTGCTTTTCCATGAAGGAATATGGTTTCCTTTTAGGAAAGAGGCTTAGATCTCGTGGATGGGCATCCTAGGGCGTTGCTACACCCCCTATATAAGGGGTAGAACCCTTAGCCGAGTCCAGAGAGATCGCATGCATCCCTCTCTCTACTTCTTGTTCTTTCCATACAAACCCTAATGAAGAGGGTGTAGTACTATCCCTAGAGCAACGAAGGGTTGTATTTTGGTGTTGAGGGAGGCCGGAAGCTTCCGCAACAACCCAAGGAGGATCAGCTATCATACCCCCACCCTTGTCTTCAAGTAGCCTCTGTCGTGCGTCTGCAAAACTGCAGCAATCGCGGAAGCAACCACAGGGTAATCTCACTTAGGAACGGCCATCTTGGCCACGACTTGGAGGTTCCTCATGTGCGCCAGGATGATGTGGAGCTGGGGCAGCCATTGACGACGTCCCCCGAGCCATGAGGAGGAGAGGGTGCACCCACGTTGTGCACAGATTGGCATCCGTCGGCGGCTAGGGATGGAGCCGAAGGTTAAAGACAACCTACGGTCACATTGGACCGAAATGCCCCTCCGCGGATTAAAGCATCGACAACTTAAGTAGGGACATTGGTCCAAGTTTTTCAAATAGCCAAGCAATGTTGCATGAGTAGGATGACGTGGCAGCTTGCCATTGGTCGAAGTTAATTTTGCAAAAATTGTATCTCTTTATTGCTAGCTTGGATCGATACATGTAAATATGAAAGTTTCTCAGAAAAATGAGAGAAACCCATTAAAAATAGTTTTAGAATCTAAATCCTCTTGAAATTAGAAAAGTAGTGGAAGTTATCAACTTTAATGCTTTAATGATTAAGGAACCCTATTTTGGGATGATTAATGTATTTAGTAGGGTTTAATGGATGATTAAAGTTGGTATTAGCCTGTTAATTATAAGAAGGTACATTACAAACAAAAAGGATGAACTTTGCAAATAATTGGTTTAATTTAGGATTCCATGTGTATAAATGATCTTTAATGCACCTTCAAACCCTAATGTTAGTAATTGTAACTCTGAACGGCTTTAATTATTCAAATTCATGAATAAAGTTGAGATATGATAGTTCAAAGCTATTTTGAGTATAGAAGTTCCTAATTGTGGATAAATACCCTTAATATGGAAATTATGGTTTTTCTAATGGATAAAGATGGAATTAATGATAAATAGAGTTCATATGTGAATTAGATCATAATGAACTATGATTTGTTAATCTGGAAGGAATCAAAGATGATAATTAGGCCTAATGATCTTGTCATGAATTAAAAGGATAAAAATGGTAGTTTTAATGTAAAAGAGGCATAATAGACTTAATGGACATTTAATTGTGCCTTTTATTCGAAATTAAGGTTATATGTTGATAAAAGATAACCTTAATATCTTTTGTGAAGAATAGATGAGATAATTAGGGTTTAAAAGAGTAAAAATGAAGAGGAACCCTAATTGCAATAGAAACCCTAAAAGTGGACTAGAAACCCTAGGAAGCGAGCTAGGTTTAATAGATCTTGATGGCATGATGAATGATAGGAAATTGGATGCATATTTTAGGATCAACTTGTGTGTGCTTGCTTGGTTTCTTGCTTGGTTGAATTGTTTCTACACTCAAGTTAGCCTGGCAGGTATGTGGTTAATTATGGTTAATCGCATTAGTTTCCCAAAGAGTTTCCCGAATGATTCATCGCATTGAATGCATCTTATCAGTTTCGATTTTCATACTTCCAAATTATAAAGTCACTATGATTATCACAATTGTAAAATAAGTGTGTATTCTCGCACCTACATGCCACCCTGATGCATGATGCAAAACGGTCAAGCCCAGGAGGGAAGACCAATGGGCACCATGAGAGGTGACCCCAGACACCAAGCTTGGGAATGAGAAGGTGTCTATATTGCATGACTAATGGGCACCATGAGGGGTGACCCAGGAACCAAGCTCAGGATTGAGAAGGTGGCCTTAAGTCAGATGGAAAAAGAGAAACCCTAGAGGGGGTATTCTAGGGTTAGGGAAAAAGTGGTGGAGAATGACACATTGAAAATGTAAATTGGCTTGTTAATTACCTTGATTGTGATAATTAGATTGTTAGCCATATTTGTGAAGTTTTGGTTGTCCCTACATACCGAGATATTCTTATATGTTGACAGACATTTTGTTTGTCATTATTTTAGGTACAACCCTGAAAAGCACAAACAGTAAAGTGACACATTGTGAATATAAGACATAAAGTGTGATGAGGATTAGATAGAAGAGATTCAACCTGTGGATAGAAATAGATTTCCAAAGTTTTTAAGAGGTATGAAAAGTTTTATTTTTATACCAGATCTCAGTTTAGTTGGTAGAATTTCATAATTATTATTGATTAATTGTCGAACCTTTGTTCTGATTTATTGGGATAACAACTCTGACCTCTTGGTCTCCCTTAATTGGGGGTTACCGGGAGGCGGGGTCGTTACAGTCACGGTCTTGAATTTGGTCATGGTCCCGAAGAGTTTGAGTGCAAATTGATCATGAGCGTGAGGCATTAGGGTGCACTTGGATACATCGACCATGATGAGATGGTTCATGCTAGATGAATGGGTCACGGTCAAGGTGATGACCACGACCTGGGCTATATATGTACCTGAAATCAAAGGGGAAGTGTGTAAGTGAAGTATTTGATGTAAGATGCTAAAATGTGGGGAAAGTTAACAAAAGATATATTAGGAAGGTATAAAATGTATACAAAAAGTGCATAAAATAAAGTGTTATCAACTCCCCCAATCTTAGAATCAAGCTTGTCCTCATGCTAAGTGTAGGCTCGCAATCATAGAGAGAAAGGGTAGCATGTATAACCAAATTTTGTGAAACTTAACATTACTTCATTATCTCATTCTTGCATCAAGACTGTCGTGATATACTTTCTTAACCCCTTAAAGTCTCATTCCTCCCTCTTATATCTAAAGTTTCTCAACTTCAAGTTCTTGCCATTACCTTCGATTGTAAAAGGTTGATCCTTCTCAACCATATCACCCCTTCCCTTCAAGTTACCAACCACACTAGTACAACAACTCCTCGAGGGGTAGCTTTCACTCTCTTTCTTTATTTTTAGTTGGCCCTATGCTAATGTGTTCAGGTAGGCTTAAGGCTTTAAGTATATTCCTCTTCTCCTGAGCTTCCTCACCCACAAATGTCATAAGGACAATGTTGTCCTTTTGGGCATCAGACTTTAAGTTAGGTGGTTATGTGAGTCCATTCTAGTTTTGAGGTGGGTAAGATTGGCTTCAAGGTCCCACTTACAGGCACGACATATCTGTATTCATGAGTGCAGAAATACACCGTCTGTGCGGAAACTTTTGGCATCTTTTGGACACAACTCTCATTATATTTTTTCCTTTTTCTTTTTTGGCTTTTTACACCTCCTTTTTGGCTTGGGTGAGAGGGATTTAAGTGGTCTTCTGGGCGGCCAAGACTCTTTTTAGTCCCAAGTAGGGTTGGATTTACTCAAAAGGGTAGTTGTTTTCTTCTTTACACACATAAGGATTTTCTGGTTGGAATCGTCAAGTGAGGGTGGTTGGTTAGGAGTATGGCTAAGTGAAGTTCTCTAGTCTCCAAGGGTTTCATGAGCAGGGTTTTTGTATGCACAATGTCTTATTGCAAGAATGAGATAGACCAGTATTGTTATGTTTCTCATTTTATCTTTATGCGTATTAGATGCTCGTATATATCGCTCTAGGAAAACAATATTACTACAACTTTTAGCAAGAAAATAGACTAAATTCTAATGCGACTTCACAAAATTTGTAGGCAAAAAGGGCAAGAGTAGTTTGGCATACCTAAGATATGTATGTGTAAAGTTTGTGAAAATGAAGAAAATTTGGAAAATTTGAGAGGTAAAATGGTGATGAAATTGTACCTCTCTATCCCGTTTATGACCTCCTCCCCCAAACTTATCCTTCACCATGTCCCAGGGTGTCAAAATTTGAGTGAGATGTATAAATGGGCTTTCTTTATTTTTTATCGTCTTTGTTGGAGGCCCACTTGGACTCGAGGAGCATGCTTGTGTACACTCCTCATAGTGGATGATACTTCTCATACTGCATCCTCTCCACTTTTGTGCTCAAGTTGGCTAGGGCCGTCATCCATGCTAGGCAGTAGAAGCCACAGTCATTCGACAGAGGCACCTACTGATGATTCTTGTGGTAGAACTACGTCTTCTTGAAGTATTTACCTGCCATATGTTTGTACCCTTTGTCATGACTTTTCAACATATCAACAATCTGCTCGACACATGTGACAACCTTTTCTTCTATTGGGGTCTTTGCGGTAGTCATATTTGTCTTCTTGTTCAATCCAAAGGTTGTGTCGGAGCTATTATATAATAGTGCAGTCCTTTTTATGATGTCTACCACCAGCAAGGTCCAATGATTGTTGTGAACAATTGGCAGAAAGATGTAGTCTGGCAAGGATGTCACGAGGCATTGTTGTAGGTGTTCCTTCTCGCCCAATGTTTTATCTTTTATGATGTCATCTACCAGTAGGAAGTATGCCATATGGATGTTTGGCATGTTGTTTCTCAAGAGAGCCTGGTAGGCTGACATTGTGCTTATTGATAGGTATCCTCCTATTTTGAATGTGTCTCAGAGGTTGTCCTTCAGCACACATATTCGTTCTCTTTTAAAGATAGCTTCTTCCGGCGAGTCATCAACCTTCAAGGACTCCATTATGGTGTTTAGTGAATTTGAAGATAGGCTGATACAACTCCATCTGTTGAAGTCCTTAAAAGTAGGAATTATCTCCCATGGCAGTCCATCTCGTCTTTCTTCTGACGGATCATCATCTTCTACTTCTCCTTCTTCTGGCTATTTTGTTGAAGGTTGTTCTACTTTATATTCTATCATTAGAGGTTGTTGAGGCTCTTTTTCTGGTATGCTTTCTTCAGCTGCTCCAGTGTCTATGCCTTCTTTCCATGCTTCATCCCTGGCTGGTTCTTTTGGGTTAATCCACATGGTTCTCAGTTGTTCCCTCCAATTTACCTTTGCAGGTAGAGGGATCTCTTTATGAAGCCTTTGTGGTATTGTGTTTGAAGGCATCGTCAGGTCGCTAAAGAATTGGCGATCGTAGATGACCTCCATTGTGTAAACACCATAAAGACCATGTAGATCTTCTACACATAAGTCCTCCAGCAGGATGTCCTTGTTGATGTCTTCCATCATCCCAAGTATGATGAAGGCGCAATCCCCTAAGCTAGCCTCCTCTTGCGGCACTTTCTTACAGATAGAAAAAGGTTTTCAGGTGCCTTTAACTCTATCATCTGTTGATTGTATTTCTTTCTATAGACGTAGCGGTATTTTTAGTGCGTCTCTTGCTTATTTCCTTTTATATATTAGAGCAGTGTTGTCTAGTTCAGCCACACAACACTTTAGCACTATCGTCTTTCTCTCATAAAGATCGACCACGATCAGAGCCCAATGCTTGATGTTCCTTATGGGCAGGACTACAAACCTTGTCCCCTTTCTATGCACTGCTTCTTTCATCTCAGTCACATTAGCAGCCTTGTAGTCTTCATTGTATAAGAGGCTTGCTAGATGTGTGGTGCCATTGAACACTGGTTGCACCTTGTCTGAGTGTAGAAACTCTTCGAGGAGTGTGGCACACAACACTTTAAAGAATTTCTTGTGTACTTGTTCCCTTTTTAAGAATATCCCTATGAAGTGTTCTCTAGTTAGACTTCTACCTTTATTGTGATATATAACATTGACTCTGGGTACATTGTCGTTAAGGATATCTGCCGAGACATGGAAATCTCTACATGTGATTTGTGATAGTGTGGTCATGTCCATTATCATCATCTTGCAAGGCAGAGGAGGATCTACACCCAATTTTCTCTGGTGGGCTCGTTTGTGAAGAAAGCAGCAAGCCCGTCTTCCTCGTCATCCGAAGTCATATCCTATGTTGTAGGGATGGTTGTTTTTGTGGTTGTATGTGGGTCCTATATGCTTTTTGGCTTCATTGTAGTCATCTTTATTGCCATATCTGAGGAATCTTCTACAGTTGTGCCATCCTTGACATTGCTTTCTTCAGATGGGTGACCTAGCTTGGCAGCTTCCAGTTCAGCTAGTATTGCTTCCATTTTTCTGTCATAGATGTGGTCGTCATGCTTGTTGTGAATTGGGGAATGCAGGAAGCTACTTCACATTTCCATCCCAGAAGTCATATTTGCTAGAAATGTGTCAATGTCCTTGAGCTCTCTGGTTGTCAAATCGTCTATCATTATTCTCTCTGTGCTGGCGATGGCTTCATGTGTTGACTTTCCTTTGGTCATCATAGATTTTTCATCTGTTATTACCCCTTTCTCTTCTCAGATCTTTCTGTGTCCTCTTCAGGACTGCTATTTAAATCTAGTTCCCCAGAAAATGTAGTAGTCTTTTTCTTTGTTTTGTTGTCCTTAGGAGAGTCATATGGTGGTGGTGCTTCATTTTCTTTAGGTGCAGCTGCCAGTGTAGTTTTACATTGGCACTTTCTTCCTTTCGTATTGAACCTACACTTGTTCTTCCCACGTTGTTGTCGTCGTTGGGGTTTGGAGGGCTCGATGAAGCTTGTGATATCAATGGCCCACCAACATACTTGGTCTTCTTCTTCTTGCGTCATTGGCTGTTGAACTGCTTGTGTTTGTCTTCCAACTTTTGGTGGTCTGGATCCAATTGTTGGTGCTCCAGGTTGAGGTCGTTCATCGCCACCTCATATCTGTTTTTTAATCAATTTCTATCATCCTGTATAGCATCCCTCTCTCTCCTAAGGGCTTCCATTTCCTCTGTGAGAGCCTTCAACACTCCCATCATAGTGCTCTGGGTGTTTAACACTCCTTGCAAAAACTGAGGTAGCGCCTCTGTCCTATCGTTTAGCATTTTCACCTGTGTAGTTAGTGTACACAAGGTGGAGGTTATACTTGAATTAAATGTAGGTGTTAGATGCATGTGTTGCCACAGTGTATCAAACTTATTAACCAGTATGTCATTGAAGGTTGGTAGTTGGTGTGGTTGTGGCTCCACATGTGTCGTGGATGCTTATGGTTACTTCGGCGGTGGGGTTGGCAATGTTGGGCTTGGCGCACTATGCTCTGACTGTCCTGGTGTCAGAAGGATTACCTCCGGAGTCGCCATATTGGGTATAGCTTCGCAGACCTTGTCTTATTATCAGGGGTCTTTCTCTCTTGTAATCAGTTTTTCGGCGGTTGTTGCCTTAGGGTGTGGGATTTTATTTAGTGTGTTGTTTGGGTTTACCTAGACGTCGTGCTCTATCACTTCTTTGTGTGGGTGGCATTCCTCAATCACTATTGTTTCAGTGATTTCCGGGGGTGAGGTTGCCTTCGGAGTAGTAAGCTTTTCTACTGCTCCCTTCTTCTTCCTTACAGTTAGCTTTTTCTTCTCTTCTGCTTCTTCTCTGTCTCTACAATTTTATCCTTACTGCATGCTTCATCTGTTGTAGACATCTTCTCCGTGACATTGTGGATGGCCCTTGAGTACATCTTATCAATGTCATCTTGAGTGGGACGCATCTTGTGGGCATCATAGTACGCCATCTCTGGGAGGGGAAGGAGTTTCTTTTAGTTTCTCTACTTGTAGTACATCTTATCTCCCTTCTGATCTAGGATTCCCACATTTTGGAGGGACTTGATGTCGATCTTTGTATGCCCTTCCATTTACTCATTCCTTTTTAACACATCTACACCCATAAAGTGGGAGGCTATCTTTGTAATCAGGCCTCCCATGCATAACTCTTGGTTCCTCTTGGATTCTCCTCCCACAGTGGCTGACAACCTTTCGATTAGGATTTTACCTATGTTTATAGGCTTCTTTTTCAATATAGACCAAATCATGAACATATCTCCCTTTGTAACTCCCCCTATTTCCAACCTTGTGTATATTGTGTTGGCTGTTATCTTTTATATTACCCTGACGAAGTATGAGGTGATCATGATAGCCTTGGAGTTTTTGGATTTATGTTCATCTTCTCCTGTCAAGTCTTCCCACATCTGGTGGCTATCATAGTCGAAAATCTTTTTCTTTCCCAGGGCATCTGAGAAGGCTTGAGCTTCTGTTGTTGTCTTTGTGAATTTAGTATTCATCATCACTTTTGTGATAGTGTGAGACTTCCCCTCTAGTCTCACCTCCATCCTGTAGTCTCTGCCACCCTTTTTACGTTCTTGTTCATTTACTGGGAGTTTCTCTTATGAAGATAGGAATTCAGTTGTCAACAACTTCGAAGATGGGGCTTCAAAGGTGCATAAGGTGCACAGGTTTGCACCTTCTCAGAACTTGATGACCCTGTCATAGATCCCTATCTTTTTGAAATCGTCTACGTCCAGGTACCTCGTAGGCCTGAATATCTTGACCTATGACATACAGTCGTATTGTGACTGGTGCACATCGTTTCTTGGTACGAAGGTAGGCTCACTTTTCCCTTGGGAAACCTCTTATGTATCTTCCCCCTCCTTGTTGGTTGTATCTACTTCTTGTCCCTTTGTTGTTTCAGCAGCTACCACTTTTACCTTTTTCCTGCTTCTAGTTGTTTTGGGATCAACCTTCCTATTACCCAAAATTCTCAGCTCGGACTCTGTGGGCAGGTACTCTAAGGTTCCTATCTGTGCTGCACTCAGTGCATACTTTGACCTTTCTAGTGTCTGGTGACCCAAAATGTTTTGGTACTACTGCATCTGTAGCTATAGTTGTAGCCTCCTGGATATTGGCAGGCTTGTATTGGTTTCCAAAGCCTTTGCTAGCTTTTCTACAATCATCTCTATCTCTTTTAATGAGGTTGTCCTCTTTGCTAGCTAGTCGTTAGTTGAAGGAGACATACTAAAAAATTTCAAATTGAATTTGTAATTAGTATATCTTTCCATTCATCAGTGATTCTATTAACGTATATGTATGTCAAATATTTTCAGTCATTCACTTGAGACCACAGCCCGCTGTCTTTCCTTATGAAATGAAGGACACCACAACCTTGGTCTTAGATGGAAGGGATGCGGTCGTGGTCAAAGGAACTGACCAATGGAGACCACAACCCGCGGTTGACACCACGATCACAGTTAAAAGTTCTTTTATTATTAGATGTTGTGACCACCACGACCCATGGTTGAAAACAAGATCTACAGCCCGCGGTCATGATTCATGCACCGCGATCGCAGAGCATAGGGTAGCCGCGGTCATGGTTCACCTATTCCATTGGGAAGGAGGGTTGGGTAGAGGGTCTAGGATTCAATTGATGAGGGTAGCCGAAACGAAATTGATCGAGATTGAAACGTGCTCAAAAGCATTATTCTAGGGCGGGCGCAGTGGAGTCAAATGGAAAGAGAGAAAAAGATGATGAGTAGAGTCATTGATTAAGAGGCAAAGCTTGGGTCAGTGGAAGGGTAAAGGAGTGCAAAAACATAGAAGGAAAGAGTGATTTAGGTTCGATGAAAACCGCGGTGGTGGATGAATAGTCATAGAATCAGGAAACAAAATCATTCAAAAGGTTACCTAGATGGTGGAAAGAGAGAGTAGACGAAGATCGGGGTGGAGGATTAGCAAAACGATAGTGATTCATGCTATTGCAGCAGTGGTAGAGTGAGTTCAAATGGTTTTGGTGTCATTTGCAATAACACTGACGTTTCATTCATAGGTTCGAGGAAAACTGAGGTTTTATTTGAAAAGTACAGTGCATCTAAGGTTTAAGAATATATATAGGGGAGGCTCCGCGACCCGCGGTGCAAACAGGGACTATGGTCGCGTTCGACCCTCTCTATATAAGGAATGTCACGGTCACAGTTTGGTTCATCACAGGGTAAACACCGCGGTCGTTGGGTGTATAGAGCAAGGTTGACACCTCGACTGTGGTAGTGACCGCTACCCGCGGTCCACTCAAACTAACTCAAAATTTAAACCAAAACATGAACTTGATTCTCCTAATTAAACCACAATCAAAGAGAACATAAGATATATACAAGCTTACTAGATAACGGGGAAACTAATAAACCAAATATTATGGAAAACAAGAGTTCAGAACAAAGGAAGAACATAAACTAAGGAAATCAACAAAAATTTGGGTGGCCTCCCAAGAAGAACTTGTTTAGAGTCTCTACCTCGACTTTATAATTATTCACTTCTCGACTTCCTCATCAGACTATGTTGTCTCCTCATTCTTTTCATTTCCTGGCTGGCTGGGTTCCTCCAAACTAATTTCTGATCTTCTTACAAAGGCTTCATCTTAATAGAATCTTTTTACCGTATGTCCATTAACTTTGAAAATGCTTGTCTTTTCCCCTGAAATTTCCATCATTCCTGATGGGTAAATCTTCACTACTGATAAAGGGCCTGACCACCTCATTCATAGTTTTCCTGGAAACAGTCTGATGCTCAAGTGAAATAGGAGGACCTTATCCCCTTCGTGAACATCCTTGTTTTTCAAGTGGGCATCACGTCAAACCTTTGTCCTTTGTTTATAAATTCTTACATTCTCATAGGCATGCAATATAAGTTCCTCAAGCTCCTGAAGTTGTATAAATCTTTTCTGGCCTACCTTGTCAAGGTCCATATTTAGGAATTTGATGGCCCATAGAGCTTTGTGTTCAAGCTCAAGCGGTAAATGACAAGACTTCCCATAGATGAGCCTATAAGGTGTGGTCCCTATAGGTGTCTTGTACATAGTTTGATAAGCCCATAGAGCATCGTCTAGCTTCATTGACTGATCCTTTCTCATCTGACTCGCTGTCTTTTCTAGAATTTTCTTGATTTGTCTATTTGATACTTATACTTGTCCCAATGTATGAGGATGGTATGGTGTGGCAATTTTGTGTTTCACTCAATATTTCTTCAATAAAGCTTCAAATTGTGTTTCTCCAAAGTGTGATCCCCCGTCGCTTATGATTGTGCGTGGCACCCAAAAGCATGGGAAGATATTCTTTTCAAACAGCTTAATCACTACCTTGGAGTCACAAGTCTAGGTGGCCACCGCCTCAACCCATTTTGAAACATAATCAACAACAACAAGAATGTACTAGTTTCCCTTCGACGAGGGGAAAGGCCCAATGTAGTCAATTTGCCAAACATCAAAGATTTCAACTTCCAACCAATCTTCCATGGGCATCTCATTCCTCTTTCTTATATTCGTAGTGAGCTGGCATTCTTTACATGTATTAACAAATGATGTTGCATCTTTGAAGAGTGTGGGCCAATAAAATCTAGATTGTAGTACTTCTGTTGCAGTTCTCTCTCCACTGTGGTGCCCATCATATGGTGAAGAGTGACACTCCTTCATAATCAAAGGAACCTCAACCTCTGGTATTCTCCTTCGGTATAGATTGTCAGCACACCTCTTAAATAGTAAGGGGTCATCCCAGTAGTAGTTCTTGATGTCTAAAAATAGTTTCTTCTTCTGGTTGTATGTGATCTGTGGTGGCAATTGGCCATAGGCTATATAGTTACATATATCAGTGAACCAAGGCAATCTCTGATCATCAGACTGAGCCATCAATAGGGCTTCATCAGCATAATTTTCGTTCATAGGTAACTAATTTTCTTCATCGAAAACTATTTTTAGACAAGTGGTCTACGACCACATTTTCTTTTCCTTTCTTAGCAATGATTTCATGATCAAATTCCTACAATAGTACAACCCACCGCAAAAGTCATGGTTTGGTATCCTTTTTCTACATCAGGTATTTAATTGCTCCATGGTTCGTATATGCCTTTACCTTTGACCCTATTAGGTACGACCTGAACTTGTCAAAAGAAAAAACAATTGCTAACATCTCCTTCTCAGTTGTGGTATAATTTACTTGTGTCTCATCTAAGGTGCGACTGGCATAGCAGATTACGTGGTGCTTCTTGTCTTTCTTTTGACCTAGGACAACCCCTATTGCATAATCACTAGCGTCGCATATTATCTTGAATGATAACTCCCAATCTGGAGCTTGTAGGATCGACACAGTTGTTATTTCTTTCTTTAGGGTATTGAAAGCCTCCAAACATTCATTGTTAAAATTGAATTCGATGTCCTTGAGTAAAAGATTGGACAAGGACTTCAAAATCTTGAAGAAGTCTTTTATAAACCTCCTGTAGTATCTGATGTGACCAAGAAAACTTCTCACTCCCATTACAGACCTTGATGGTGGCAATTTTGATACAACTTCTATTTTACTCATGTCTACTTCGATCACATTTTTAGAAATTTTGTGTCCATTCTGTACCATGAAGTGGCACTTCTCCCAATTTAGAACCAGGTGTTTCTCCTCACATCTTTACAGGAACAAGGATAAATTTCTCAGACATGCGTCAAATTTGTACCATAAACTAAGAAATCATCCATAAAGACTTCTACGATGTCTTCTAAAAAATCTAAGAACATTGAGATCATGCAACATTGGAACATTGCGGGTGCATTACACAGTCCAAACGTCATTCTTCTAAATGATATGTGCCATAGATGCACATGAATGTTTTTTCTCTTGATCATTTGGGAGAATAGGGACTTGGTAAAAACCTGAGTAGCCATCTAAAAAGCAAACATAGTCATGATGAGTCATCCTTTCTAACACTTGGTCGATAAATTGTAGGGGTAAGTGATCCTTCCTTGTGGCTGCATTCAATTTCCTATAATCTATGCACATTCGCCATCCTGTAACAGTTCTAGTAGAAACTTCATCACCATTCTCTCCCTTCACTACTATCATTCCTCCTTTCTTAGGCATGACGTGAATACGACTCACCCAATTACTATCACTAATCGGGTAGATAATTCTGATGTCTCGTAGTTTTAGGATTTCCTTCTTTACAACTTCTTTCAACATTTGGTGCTTCTGCCGGGGCTGAACTAGTGGCTTAGTGGACTCTTCCAGATGTATTTTGTGCATGCACAGAGTTGGGTTAAGCCCTTTTATGTCCTCTACATAATATCCTATCACCTTTCTGTGTTCCTTCAGCTCCCTTAGCAATATATCCATTTGTTCCTCTGTCAGGCTTGCATTCACAATAACAAGGTTCCTTTTTTATGGTCTAGAAACTCATATTTTATCCCATCTGGGAGTGAATTCAATTTGGGCTTCGGCTTGGGTGCCTCTTACTCTTCGGAGGATTGTTCGAGTGAAGTGTATGTAACTATTTTGATAATTTCTTCTTCCTCACTAAGGTATCCTTCGTCTAGATTCAGATATTCGAGGATTTCAACCACCTCAGGGTCTTCTACATTCGAGTTGGGGTTGTTCAAGGCTCACATCAGGGGGTCCACGATTGCCTTTTCTTTTTGCACTTCCTCACAATACTAGTTGTAACTATCCATAAAGTATACTGACTCGAGAAGAGATGGTCCCTTCATGGCATCTTAGACTCGGAAGTCTACATGGTCATTGCCCATGTGTAGGGTAATAATCCCTTCTTCTACATCTATCAATGCTCTTCCAGTTTCCAAGAATGGTCTCCCAAATATCATCGGGCACCTTGGATCTTCGATTGTGTCAATCACCACGATATCACAGGGAATAAAGAATTTTCAACATTAATGGGTACGTCTTCGAATATTCCCACTAGTCGTTTAAAAGTGTGGTTAGCCAATTCAATCCTCATGTTTGTTTTGACCATATCTATCAATCCAAGTCTTTGGGCTAGACTCAAAGGCATAAGACTAATGCTTTCTCCCAAATCTACCAAACTTTTTCTCTCTACATTGTCTCCAATACCGAATGGTATATTGAATGCTCTGGGGTCCTTCTTCTTTGTTGGCATCTCTTCCTGGACGAAAGCACTTGACATATTAACTAATTGCACTGTCTTGATATGGTCCCCTCTCCTCCTTTTGGTGATGAGATCCTTGAAGAACTTGGTGTAGGTCGGCATCTCTTCTATAGAATCCAGGAACGGAACATCTAGATGCAATTTCTTTACCGCCTCCATGAAATTCTCATATCTTGTCTTCATATGCGCCTTAATGAACTTATATGGGAATGTGACTCTTGGTGCATATGGACTCCTCTTCGTGAAAATCTCCTCGACAACATCAGGTTTCCCAATGTCTTTCTCCTTTCTTTCTTCCACTTTTTCTTTATCAAGAGATTCTTCAGGAGAGACCTCTCTCTCAGGTGGTAGTGGTTGTTTATCATCTCTTCTTTCCTCATTGTTGCTTCCAATTCCAGAGTTACTTAGCATTCTCTCAGATAGGAGAGTAGCCATCTTTGTAGTTTTGGTGTTTGATGGAATTTTCTCAGAAGGGTTCCTTACCTGCTTTGCCAACTGTACCAGCTATTGGTCGATTTGACGTTTATGGGTCTGCATGTCGGCATCTAAACTTGCATAGTGGTTAAAACTCTGGAGTTAGCATGGGAGCTTTGAGCTAACTGATCATTCACTGTAGCTTGCCTTTTAGTGAAATCAAATAGCTAGATGACTAAATCGGCTACTTGTTATCTTGGCTCAGACCCGTCCCTTGGTTTAGGTTCTGCCCTTGACTAGGTCATGCGCCTTGACGGTTCAGATTCTTACCTTGACCCTGATAGTTGTTGTTATTTGTCTAATAGTTTATTGTTCGTGTATATTGGATCTGTCCACTTCTCTTTTCAAACGTTGGGGGCGACTTCTGTGAGTTGTTTAGTTGGTGCAAATTTTGCGTTGTGTCTTATTTCCGTAGTTGAACCTAGGGTGGTTTGGCCTCTTGAAATTGGCATAGGAAACATTCTGTGTTTCTTCCTCACTTTTGCTTTCATCACGTTCCTCTGTCTTAGTGTAGATACAATTATCAACCCCATGTCCTCCTTCTCCACATGTGACACACTTCATGACCTTCTTAGTATGCTTCTTGCTCTTAACTCCAATATCTTTTAGCTGTTTTACATCAGTTGCTATTTTCTGAATCTGCACCATTATGGTTTCTAAAGCTCTGGCTTCAATAGATGGCCCTTCAGACCCTACTTTCCTCGTAGGCCCTCTGTCATTCCTGTAATAGTCTATGCATTCTTATAGTGCAACCATGTTTTCTATTATCTTTATTGTTCTGCTTGGCTTCTTCCTGAGAAAATCACTACCAGCGGCCACGTTTAATGAAGTCCTTTCCGCAGGAGTTAGCCCATTATCGAAAGTGGTCACAAGGAACCCCTTACGATAATTGTGGTGTGGGCAATCCCTAAGGTACTCCTGGAAATGTTCCCATGCTTTGTGCAGGTTCTCTCTATGCAAAAGAGGTAATCTTCTGCATGTTGTGGATTGTCCTCTCTGTAGGATAAAACTTAATAAGAAAAGTATCTGTCAGGGGTCTCAACCCATCTATAGAGATAGTATCATAGATATTTTCAATGCATCGAGATGATGGTATGGGTTTTCACTCCTTGAATTCCCACGAAAGGGTTTATTCTGGATCATTGAGATGACAGTTTGTTTTAACTCAAAATTTGATGTGTTGAAGTGTGGTATGATGATCAGAAATCTAGACTCATTGACCCTTGTTGTTACCAATTCTCTAAGATTCTTCCAATCTTTGTCATCCTCGTTGTCGCTATCCCGACCATCATGCTCTCATTCATTGTCATGATGGTTATGGTGGTGTCTTCTTCGACGTTTGTGGTGTCGTTCTTCATCGCGATGGTCGTCTTCGCGACAATCATCATCATGACAATCTTCATCGCTATGGTATTCTTTATGTTGACGACCGTCATTGTAATGGCCATCTCTGTCTTCGTCTGAGTCTGGTGGTGGTGGATTGTGTTGATTTCTCGCATCCTGCTCGTCCCCAGTGAGAATAATGTCCACGCAAGGTGGCATGGTAACTCAAGATTTAAAGAGCAAAGTCAAATGGGTCTACTTCCTATGGGGTGCCTGAATAGACCACACAGTCGAGTTAGTAAACTGAACGTGTTAAAACAATCTATTCTACACAAACGTTGGGTAGCACACTTACGTAACGGTGCGGTCAAGCTTATTACTAAGCTTGAGGCACGGGAGTATAGTGAGTGGACTCAAGTTCTTAATAGTGTCATTTTGCCTTGTCCCCGAAAACAGTGCTAAAAAGTTGACCGGCCTAAATCGTACGTCCAAAAAGGAGCGGATCTAGAATAGTCAGACTTTTAAGAAAGTAACCCAACACTTAAGCCCCCACAACTATTACGGGGGTCTGATGTAGTAATCGGGGTCAAACCACAGGGACAAGGTTGGTAGGTGTTAAGCACACAAGGTCTCACACTCATATACTCTGGATAAAAAGGTAGGCTAATGGGTGTTTCAAAAGGAACGATGGTACTCAAACTAAGGATAAAACAAACGGCCAATGAAAAGAAGAACAAAGCGTAACAAAATAAGACGGAGACAAAGATATGGAAGGAAAACTTGGATTGAGTTTCATCTACTAAGACTTCTCACCAACAGGAAATATCATCTCTCCCTCTCGTATACTCTTATCAAGATTATAAGAAACCATACAAGTGTCTATTCCACTCTCTCTCGAGATGAGGATAGATCTAAGTCTAGGGGTAACCTCTCTCTCGAGATGACTACACAAAAACTGCATAATAGAACATGTGGTCTCAAGATTTAGCATTCCAACATTCTCATGCATTCATACCACTCCATAACAAAAGATAAAAGTGATATTACTTTCTCAAGATATCAACAATCAAACATCACAAGATGGTAGCTAAGCATACAAGTGAAGCATTAAAACTGGTGCACAACATGGACTCCCAACCCAAGTTAAGAAGTTTAGCCACACATGTTCATGGGTAGCTTAATAGCGTTACAGGAAGATAGATACATCAAGCTCCACGAAGTGATGAGGGAAGTAAAACGAGATGGAAGTGATAGATATAGATGGATAGAGAAGGACGTGATACAACTCAATACTTCTTCAGATCTAGAATCAGAAGGTCGGTGGTGTGAACAGTCTTCTTCTCTTGAAGAAGATGGAGCCTTTAGTCTTCTCTCTCCTCAGCTTCCACCTTTGGAGATCCAAGAGTGATTGGATGGATGAATGGAGATGAGTTTGGAAAGTGGCAGTACTTCGTGGCACTATCAGATCTGAACTATGACCTGATGATTTGACAAGACGGGTGGGTGGCCTATTTATAGGGACACTCCACCGATTTAACCCCTCGACTGTGGTCGAGGTCTGGTCTTGGATAAAGCATGATCGCGGTCGAGGCCTTATCGATATTCCTCACTCGTTCGAGGTCAGTTGATCCCATGTCTCGGTCGCAATATGTAAACTACCTCCTCGGTCGAGGGTCGCGGTCGGGGTTGGTTCAGCACCCCCCCCCCCCCGTCGCGGTCTAGGTGACCCCCTTCTTGATTGCGGTTGAGTTGTTGTGACTCTCTGTAGGGACACGATCGAGGTGCTTCCCGTGGTCGCGGTCTTCAAGTTGGTCGCAGTCTCGAAGAGTTTGAGTGCAAATTGACCGCGAGCGTGAGGCATTAGGTTGCACTTGGAGACCTCGACCGTGATGAGATGGTTCATGTTGGATGAATGGGTCGCGGTCGAGGTGATGACCGCGACCTGTGCAAGATATGTACCTGAAATCAAAGGAGGAAGTGTGTAAGTGAAGTATTTGACATAAGATGCTAAAATAGTGGGGAAAGTTAGCAAAGGATATACTAGGAAGGTATAAAATGCATACAAAAAGTGTGTAAAATAAAGTGTTATCAGTAACTCTCATAGTGGTTCTATGTACCTTTCTAAGATACTCAGATCATGAAGATCATTTGTTGATGATGTTTATATATGTTGGTTTTAATGATGTTTAAATTACAAATTAAATATTATTTTGAATTGATAACATTTTTTATGATATATTGCAAACAAGGTCATTGTGATTATTTTAAATTTGTTGTCTTTTTGAACATTATGTTTTCTTTTTATCGAGTGGGACTACACTCACTGTTTAGGATGACTGAGTCTCACTTTATAGTACGAAATGATTTTAGTTTTTTCTCAACATCAAGAGGGATCATCAAACCGTAGGTGCACTAGACGTAGTAGTCGTTGACTAAAAGTCAACGGTTCTAATCTAGTTGTGTTTTTGTGTGTACATTGGCTCATGTCTAACTAGATCAGATTTGAGAATGAACTTTTAGATTTACTACTTTTGTACTTGTTTACATCTCTTGAACAATTCTTTCTCTCTATACATGTATTTATATATATGTATATATATAATATCTTATCTATCATACTAAGCATGAAGACTCGTCTCCATACTTTTCCATTACTTGAGAAACACGGACTCTGGTTTTCTGGAATCATCCTCCCGTAAAGTTCGGATCGTGCATTTTGTTATCCTTATTTCATGTAAAGTCTTGGTTATCCACGTTTCCGAGTGTTGGCAGCCGAGGATCTACTTCCAGAAAAGCAAGCAACAGCCATTGAGCACAAGAATCTATTTGTGAAGGCAGTAACTCTACTGTGTTGGCTTCGCCATCGGCCTACTCAGACCTAGAGCAATGTTGACGGAAAATTCGAAGACTAAATTCTGAAGAGGCCATGACGCGTAGATAGCAAATTTACTAGCAGGTTTCCAATAAGTCGAGACGGTGGAACAAAAAGCATGACGGGCGAATACGTCAAGCCCTCATTGGTACTGATTTTTTTTTCAAAAAGGGAGATAACAAAGTAAAATATGGCATTTTCGTTTTATTGTTGGTTATTCATACCACTCCTCTTCATCATCGTTGAGCACACTAGTACCAAAAAAGTCAACCAATCAAACACAACTTGAGAGAAGGAATCATATGTGTTTGGTGTGTCAACATTGGCTCTACAAAACATGATGTTTCCCTATTCACACAAAGTAGTATTAAGGGTCTAAAAAGTAGGTAGGCATGTATTCACAAAGAAAGTCATCTCCGTCCATGACCCAATCACAAACCTCTTTCTATTCAAATTCTCATTCACCAAGAAAATTGTAGATTGTGATGATTAGGTGAAGGCTTTTCCATATTCATGTCCATGAAAAAAAATCAATTATCTACCAACTAATACCTTGGCCTTTTCAAAATATTCAGAGATTTCTATTCATCTCCCTATTTGTCCTTTGACATGGACATCAATTCGGATAGGGCATCAATAAACTTCACAAGTTCATTCAATCCCTTTCAATTTGACCCTTGGATAATTTCCTTTGTTTTTTAAAAAATCCTACCATTATATTTAAATATTGGAATAATAGATACACATACAAATGGAATTATATATGTATATTTTTATTAGTAAATGTGTATCTTTCTCATATTAAGTTATAGGTTGAACTATACAAACTTAAATATTTCACATCATGCCCTCAAATAAGGACATATGAACTACCACTTAATGTGAAATACCATCTTAAATGATGTACTTCTTCACTTCATAATTCCATAATAGTTAATATTTACATATATAAACACTTTAAAGTCATATTGCATTTGTCTTTTCATCAATATTTAGTTATTCTTCCATTGGTTGTGTAACACATTAACTTATACATTAAGATGGTTATGTTCAAATATGACTTATTATTTTGATGATTGACATATGGGCTTGGGATATTGGGATGAAGCAATAACTCAAAATTTTGAATATTATATTTTTGACCAATCACTTATCTTTTAAGAATATTAATAAATTTCTATGTTTTACTAGATGCATCTTCTTTCATATATTTTTTCATTTTAGTTTCGTGAATTTGTCTTTAGATATTACTATCATATAATTCAATATCTAATGAATTGTTTTACCACTTTTCATTATAAAATCAAGATTAGTTTAAAAAGTAATCACTGAACTTGAATTGGAATACATTCAAGAAAATGTTACAAATGTAGTTGTATTATTAACAATGATAAATTAATTTCACTAACAAATTGGCACATACAATGCCTTTTACAAAACCATATATTTTTTCTGGTGAAAAATCATATAAATTTTTACCAATTTTAAATGTTCTTTTAGTTTTCAAATATGTGTTTACATTTTTTAATTAGAAAGTTGACTTAACAAGCTGGAAACTTTATGATAGTTTCTAGTTTGTCTATAACCTAATTATGCTTGAGATAGAATTACTTGAACCAATGGAATAATGAGGAAATTAATTTCTTTAAAGGGTATTTTTCATCTTACATTTTTACTTTGAGATTCTCTTCATTTTTTTACTTCTTATGAATTATATACCATGGCAAACTTAAAAGACTTAACTGTCTATCCTTATGGTAAAATATAATTTTGTACTAAAGGTAAGTTGTACTTCGGGAATTCAACTTCTGTATTTTTTCCTAGTTGTTTTGTTATTTCATCCTAAACTTCTTAACTTGTTCTTCAAAACAATTATTTTTAATAGAGTAGGAGACTATTATTCACCCTGCTCTCCTATGGTAGGCCCATTGGAATAAATACACTAAGATTCAAATAACTATATTAAATGAACAAATTGGCTAATTTATATTTTATTAACATCCTAAAATCCACTATAATAAATTAAAGACCCTTCATATATTATTTAGATAAATCATATAAATATAATGATTAATCATGAAAACTAAATAATTATTATGGTTGTGTTTGTTGTTGTAATTGTAATAATATTGTTATTTATATGATAATCCACAATTAGAAAAATTCATAAATTGGCACAAGTATAAATTTATATAAACTAAAATAAAAACAATCTACCATACATGCAATATCTCTATTGTAAAAACATTGTTGAGATAGAAATCGAGTGTAAAAATAAAACTATGAAATATCATAGGACAAGGAGAGTATGTTTCATATTTTTTTGTCAAAGAACAGTCAACCATTTTGAGAATGAAGTGCATTTTTCTTTGTATGCCACTTTAAAATGTTGCATCTAGAAATTATCAAATGTCATACATGAATGCAAGAATTTAAGTGAGATATGCATCCTCTCACAAAATCTAATAACCCTTATTTCTATTGGTTTTATTAAAACTCTA
This sequence comes from Alisma plantago-aquatica, assembly GCA_963693085.1. Classification (NCBI taxonomy): domain Eukaryota; kingdom Viridiplantae; phylum Streptophyta; class Magnoliopsida; order Alismatales; family Alismataceae; genus Alisma; species Alisma plantago-aquatica. Next base: position 522,654,407 of record OY856413.1, on the reverse strand, counting down.
GCTTATGATACATCTTATAGAAGTACAAGGAACAAATTGTTCAATTTTATGAATTAACATAATAGAGAAATATTTTTTCTGGTTACTTATGAGTTATGATAATTGATGAACATGTCAAATAAATGTAAAAACACATTTCTATACATGTTTCCACTATTTTGGAATAATTGAAGGTAGTTCAAAAGATAATCTAATTTTTTAAATTATGACCAAGTAAAAAGTAGTCTAAGACATATATGTAATCGAATAATAAGAAGTATATTTTTTATTCACTTAGCATTGTTCCACTAACTTTATTATTATATATGCAATCATGGGACAAATATGTTATGGTAGCAATGAGACATGAAAAAGGAGTAAATGGTGAAATAAGGCACTTATAATAATGCTTGAATCAGATTTTCTTCAAAAAAAATGATCTATGACTAGACTAATGTCAGTAAATGATGAATTTGTAAGAAAAAGTAGGTTATGGATGTCCATTTCCATGCTAACAATACAAAGAAAATAGCATGCAAAAACTCATACGAAATATTAGTAAAAATTATGACAACCTCTCCTTTTTATACAAACCTCAAGTAAAAACATATCATTAGTACACTACATCATAATAGTGAATGTAGTTGAAAACTAATTATATAAAAGACCACAAATAACATTATATGGTTGTAGGGAATCTCAACCTTTAAGAGAGTTATTATTGTTTAGCAATATGAGATTGTACCTTATGTTAACTAAATGCAATATGATCTGTGTTGTTGAAATAAATAAATTTCATCTCTTAGTATTGACATAAAGAATAGAAATTCAAGCAAAGAACACAATAGTAATCTACAAAAGTAATACTAATGCAGAAGAACAAGCACAACATTTGTTTATTATAAATGGCTAGACCGAAGTATCTTTCAAGTTGTAACTTACTCACTAACTTATTTTTTACAATTTAACTATTTCTATGGGACATTGCATGCTAAAACATTTAGATATAAATGAACAATGTATTTAATTTCTGACATAAAGTCACTATCAACCAATAACTATTCTTCACACACATTCTACACCAAATGTAATGATGAATATCGCATCCCATATGAAGCTTTCAATCTCCTCGATAATATATCAAAGATGCATCAACTTCCACATCTCTGACATATCTTAGAAGATAAAAATAAAAGATATGATTCAAATGGAGCCACCAAAATTAAAAATAAGTAACCATCACATAATCAATACAAGTGATATAGTGTTGAATAAATGAGAAATTATTTATCATTAAAGAAATTGTACATAGTAGTCATGTGCCCAGAACGTCCAATATTCAGTGTGTATATATATCCATATATATGTATATTTTATATACATACGCACACACACACACACACACACACACACACACACACACACACACATATATATATATATATATATATACATATATATATAGATAAAAGAGTTATGTACCTGAGTACATGTAGCTTATATGTACCCATCATCATTTATGATGATTGTAAAATTCAATTATACAATCAAACCTATGGATGTGATTTATCCGACTTAGAGAAGATGTGTATCGAAAATCACCTCAATATCATATCCATACATCCTCCAATGAAAGAATATGTATATTTTATAATGAACGGTAAGTTGCAGAAATTACAGAAACTATTGGATGGTATACTGTTATATCTCATGATTCATATGAGATATGCTAATGATTTTTTAAACATGTCTAATCTGTATAGTCTTGAATAAATCCATATGGTCAGATCTTGTGAACATACTCCACATGTGATATTTTAATGGTTGGTGCACATAAGTTACATGTACTGATCGTTACACACTTCCTAACCTCTCTCTATATATACATATATATACATGTATACACACACACACGTACACACACACACACACACACACACACACATATATATATATATATATATATATATATATATATATAGGCTAAAAGAATTGTGTACCCGAGTACATGTAGCTTGCATGTACCTACCTTCATTTATGATAATTGTAAAATTAAACTACACTATCCTACCTTATGGATGTGGTGTATACCCCTTAGATAAGATGTGTATCAAAAATCACCAACATATGATATTCATAGATCATCAAATGAAAGAATTTATGTCTTATCTAATCAACGGTAAGTTGTAGAAATTACAGAAACCATTCAATGATATATTTCTATAACTCATGATCTATGTGAGATATTGGTATGATTTTTTAAACACATGTAATCTATATAATTATGAGTCAATCCATATGGTTATATTTTATTAACATGCTCCACATATGTCATTTTAATGGCTGGTACACGTAACTTACATGTACCGGCCGGTACACACTTCCTAACCTCATATATATATATATATATATATATATATATATATATATATATATATATATATATATATATATATATATATATATATATATATACATGGATTATCTTTAATACATGCGTGGGTAACCTAAAATTCACTACCCGTGCCACTCAAAAAGTAACTATATGGTCAAAAAAGTAACTTTGTGGACAAAAAAATAACTACGTTGACGAAAAAGTAACTATTCGACTCAAAAAGTAAACTTGGGCAAAATACACAATAAATTTTTGGAATAAATGTGTAATTCTATATTTGTTATATCTATTACAAAGGTAACTATATATGCATGAAAAGCAATAGTTTGCAAGGTAAAGTAACCCTCTACACGTGTAAAGTAAAAAACCCAAAAAAAAACAAATTTCGAGTGAGTAGCTACCCATGTGGGTAATGAATGAACACCCTATATATAAACACACATATATATACATATATAAATAGACATATATACATATATATGACATTATATTATATTATATATATATATGAATGATATTATCTTTAATACCCACAAGGTAGCTATTTGCTCTAGAAATAGTTACTTTTTATGTATTTTTTACTTTACATGTATACATGGTTGCATTACCATCCAAATAATTTCATTATTTCATAGTTGTTTTAGTTGTAGTTGTAGTGGATGTACATTTACATATTTATTTCAATTTTTTTTATTGTGTTTTCTGCTTGTCTATAACTTTTTAGTGTAATAGTTACTTTTTTTACTGTAAAGTTATTTGTTTTCCATGTACTTATTTTTCTAACCAAGCAGTTACTATTATGGATGTACATATAACAAAATACTAGTTACCCACCCGAACAATATATGAAACCCCACCAAATATATATATATATATATATATATATATATATATATATATATATATATATATATATATATATATATATACACACACAATCCAAGAGTATATATATACATACGTATATTTACATATATTATAATAGGGAAACACCTCAAAAGTTTAACGGCAAGTTAAGAAATAGTATCATCACCTTTCTTATACCAAAACAACACTTAAAAAAACTTATAACATTTTACAAGTTATGAAGTAAGGTTTACAACATGCATGTATAAATTACGTAAGAGATGAAGGTAAAGTTGTATAAATCTCCTGATAGAAGAAGAAAACCAAACTCCAAGATGGAACTCTCAAAATCTTCTAGTAGCAAGCTTGACCCACCAAAATTTTCCAGAAACACCTCCAATCACCACAATCATGCTGGAGCTGGAGCAAGGAAGAAGAAAAGAAGGTTCTCAACCAACAAGCATAAAGTTCCAGCAAGAAAACACCAAGAAAACTCAAGAAACACTAAGGAACTGGGTCGCAGAAGGAAAGAGGGTGAAGAACAACAAGAAAATGAGTAAAAGTACAAGAAGCTTGCTCGAAGCAACCAAGAGAATGGTCAATGACTCAAGATCAGACTTAGGAACCCTGGATCACATGCATGAATGCACAATCAAATAAGGTCTTGACACACAGGAAGGTTCTGACTACCTGTTTGGCTATGGCGACTGGTGTGGAGATTTGCGAGGCGATCTGTGAGGCGAAGCTTATCGGCTGACGATGATGGATAGACCCATGGAGGTCGAGGAGAAGTAAGCTATGCACATCGATATAGGGTAAGAGATTTTGATAGGCCAAACAATGTATGATCCAGATCCACAGATTGAGAAGGCTTCAAGGGAGTTTGGAGAAAGAAGAAGTTGTTTAGGGACCTACTCCTAGAGTCAATGGGGCTATCAGGGACTGCAATGAAAGATGAGAAGGTAAATCTTTTTGATGAGGATAGCTTTGTCGACTTCTCTAGTAGTATCCCCAATTTCTCACTTTCTCCTAGATCCAAGGAGCTCCTATAAAAATTGTGGAAGTTTGTTGTTATCATCAGGCTTATAGAGAGATATATCATTTTATGTGCTCAAAACCCAGATTAAGATGCTATGGTGCCCATGTGGATTATTTAATCTTATCGACTTGGACGGAGGATTCTATGTGGTACAATTAATGAATTAAGTTGACTATGATGTCACACTAACAGAAGGGCCATTAACCATTTTTGGGGCCTATCCAAATGTTCAACCTCGGAAAGTAGGTTTTGATCCCCTAGACAAGTCACATAATTCTATTGTGGTGTGTTTGAGAATCCCTAATCTCCCTTTAGAACTCTATGAGGAGAGTTTTTGATGGAGGATAGGGGATACCATAGGAAAAATCATGAAGGTAGACTTGAACACTAAGGAGAAGCAACGTTGGAAATTTTCTAGGCTTGTAGTTGAAATGAACCTGAACAACCACCTCCATACCAAAATTGGCATCAAGGGGAAGGAATATTGCATTATATATGAGAATTTGACTCGTATATGTTCCTTCTGTGGCCGCATAAGCCATGATTTTCTTGAATGTCCTTTTAAAGCTCAAGTCTAGGAGGTGGAGATGGAGCATTCAAGTCCAGAGTCGGGAGGTGATTCAGGAGCACACCACAATAGGCATAATGAAGATACAAGTACAACATTCTGAAAATGGATGTTTGTACCTCCGAGAAGGCAGCGGGGGGAGAGGTAGAATTCAAGAAATAGCAAGGAGATTATGATTAATTGGGAAAGGTAGAACCTTTTTGTCCTCCTCCAAGACAAAAGGGGAGGGGCATGATCTGAACCAGGAACAACCGACCACTGGGGGACAAACATTAGCTGCTAAAGTATGAACCAAGAGCAAAAATAAAGGGTGAAGAATCACCGCAGAATGGAGAAGTCCTCTCACGGAAAGAGATAACAACGATATGATACCAAGAAGAAACAACAAAGAGGGACATGAGAAGGACAATCCACATTAGGATGTCAAACATTTGGTGGTATCTATTGTTGGGGATCAGGTGACATTTAGTGATAAAGATTTTGTAAAGAGATGGGTAAGTACTCTTAGCAGGAAGGGGAGCAAGCAAAGAAGGAAGGATGGGAACCATGGAAGGTATACCCAAGAACTTATCCTTTTCTACTAATGATCCAAAGACTTTATCCTTCTCTATGGGTGGGCCAAGAAGCAATCCCAATGAAGGGAGCCTTAACCTAAAGAGACATTAATTTTAAATTATAGAAAAAAGAAGTTGTAATTGAAAGCAAAGGATGGTGAAGGAGGAAGTGGTGCAATGTGTTGAGAGGTCTGGGGAAGGAAATTAGGGTATGGACACAATCCAACCACATGTTTGTGAATGGAAGTTAATATCCTTGTGTGGGATTGTTAGGGAATAGCTAATAATAAAAGAAGAAGGATTTTGCATGATGTAGTAGCTTCTAGTAAACCCCTAATGGTTGGTTTAGTTGAGCCCCAGGTGAGTGGTCAGTGTGCTGAGAAGATTATTAGTATGTGTGTCTTTACTAGAAGTCATAGGGTTGAACTCATCGGGAAGTTAGGAGGAATCTGGTTTCTACAAAATCCGGTTGAATGTCATGTTAGGATTCTTATGAATCATAGGTAGTTTATTCATATAGAGTCAATCTTAGTTTGACTAAATGGGTGGTCATGATAGTTTATGGTAGTGCCAACCCAATCTTGAAAGATCATCTATGGAAAAGATTGAAACAGTTGGGTGAGCTGATTGATGAACCATGCATCATCATGGGTGATTTTAATTCTGTTGCCAACAAAAATGAGAGGAAGGGATGCTCCAATTATAATAGGGTTGAAACAAATAAGTTTCTTAAGATGATTGCTAGCAACAATTTGATTGACATTCCCTATGATGGTAGCAAATTCACTTGGATGAGGAAAACCCGCTTTTCTATATTGGACAGGGGGCTTTGTAATGCAGCCTAGAATGTTCAGTAACCTGAAGGACATATTAGACACTTCACCTATTTGGGCTTGAATCATAGGCCCATTCTTCTTGTGGGAAGGAAGGAGATCATTTATATTAATACCCACTTTTCTTTTTAGGCTGCTTGGTTGAATCATAGGAAATTCAAGGATTTATGACTGATGCATGGGACAATAATTTTCACTTTGGGGAGGCTCAACAGGCTTTTCAAAGCAAGGTCACCAACTACAAGAGACATGTTTTTGGAAACTTAATAGGAAAAAACTATTATCAAAAGACTTGAGGAAATCCAAGCTATGCAGGACTTATCTCTTCACAATTCTTACTCTACAAAGGAGGATGGGATACAAAGTCAACTTCAGGAAGTTCATAGCAAGGAGGAAATCTATTGGGCTTAGAAGGCAAAGGTGGATTGTCTACGTCTTGGGGATAGAAATATGATCTACTTTCATAACATTTGTATGATGATATTATCGGATGATGGTTCAGGGGCGAGGAGGACGAGGGTGCGGTCGTGGGCACAACCCTAGCGGCTAAGGGGAGAAGTTTCAAGCTGCAGCAGAGTCGATTCCGACTCCTCCAGTTCGCCATTCAGAGGAAACTGATGATGGAGGCAAGCTTGCCATCCCTGGTCACTCAGGCTCGCCTGGACAGACACAACAAAAGGGAAAGGAGGCGGCAGAAGCATCCTCCTCTACCTCCCCATCCTCCTCCCCCGCCAATGGAGTAGGTCCATCCTCGCGGATTGCTAATTGGCTTCTGACCAGCAGGCAAGACCGAGATATGGACGGGATCATGACGATCAAATACGTCGAGCCAATCCTCAAAGACGGAGAGAGATGAACCTCAATTTCCAGCCTAGAGTGTCCAGTTCCGGACTGGGGTGAGTTCATTTCTATTCGATTTGTAGGAAGGAAGCCCTACAGAGAGCAATTAGCAGGGTGAATTAGATGGCTCTGGTGACCAAGTGGATCGATTGAGGTTTTCTCAGAGGAGAGGGAGGGTTTCATTATGAAGATGCCATCCAAAGTAGAGAGAGATAGGGTGTTGGATGAGGCACCATGGTTCTTGGATGGGTCGCTTGTTGTTGCTCACTCATGGAAGCCATGTACCTTCCTTCAACCTCTGTCTTTCTCGCATGTACCAATCTGTGTGAAAATCAAAAAAGCTGGAGTTCCTTGGACTCAAAATGACATTGCGAGCGTGGCTAGCACAATCGGGAAACCAGTGGACTTTGACGACAGATCTTTGACTACTGGTTGTATCGGAGCCGCCATTGCCTGTATTGAAGTGTGCAGCGGCTCCTCTCTGCCCAGGACGACTAAGGTAGAAGTGGATTTCGTCATCAAGAAGTTGAAGATCAAGGTCGTTTCGAAGCCAGTCTCATGTTCGAACTGCAAACACTTTGGTCACAGGACAACCTCATGCCCGTCGAAGCCCAAGAACCCCCCCCCGGACAATGATTTGCAGATAAGGTTTGGGAAACAGGGAGGTGTTCGTCGTAATGCCTCAACTGTCTTTCCTAGTAATGTGACTCAAGATGCAAAAGACCAGGGGGAATCAAATGTGGTGCTTTCTGGTGATACTGAAGAAGACAACAGACTGCAAAACACTATTGCTCAGTAGATTCAAGAGGTTGTCCTCAACAGTAACACCTCGACTCATGATCGTCAAGCTAAGATCATTCAAGATTGGTCGAAGGAACCAGACATCTTTGGGTCATCCCCGATTTGTAATCTGGACAGTCTCAATCTTGGATGGGAGTTGGAGCTTACTCATAGTTGCTCCGATTCATGGAAGATCAATAAGATCTGGGAGAGTAGTGGTTTTTCAGTTGAATATCAACAGAGAAAGAAGCAGCTCTTTGATGAAGATGATGGTTCCATTGAGGATGCCTATTCTGATATTGACTCTGACCATTTGGACAATGAGTCACTAGAATATGACGAATCATGGTCGAAGAGGAAAAAGAAAGAAGCAAGGAAGAGAAGAGAAGGGGGCTGATCTCTCCTTTTTTAGGCTTCATGTTGTTTGGTTTATGGGGTTTGCATAAAGAACTAACCAGGTGATTTATGGACATTGTCTTCATTCGTTTAGGTTGTTCGTATGTTGGCGGATTAGTCCACACAAATTTAGAGGGAGGAGGAAAAATGTTTAGTGTGTGAATGATCAGCTAGCTTAGTCAATCTGCTCTAAAGGATTCAATGGTTAGCAGTCTCTCTTGGTGGTTTCTTTTGCCTACCATAATTTCGAAGATATGGATGATAGTAGTGGACATTCTTGCTGTATTGCTCTTGAGATCTCCAGACTGCTGAAGTGATGGTTCAGCTGCTCATGTTGCCACACTTTCAGAGGATGAGTATATTGCCAGTGTTGGCATGAGTAGTTTAGGATGGTTTCTTCATTTTCTTTGTTATCTGTTTGAGTTAGTATTGTGGGTTTTTCTTTTCTCCTTTTATCTAGGTTGTTGGCTACTGTAAGTAGCTTAGTGTCTAGCTTATTTTCCTTAGTTGTTCGGATGTTTTCATCTAGGTTGTAATGGGGGCGCAATCTCTTTTGTACTCAAAGTTTTGGGCACCAAATTGTTTAGTAACATGATTTTTTTCCGACCAAAAAAAACATTTGTATGTTTAGGAGAAAAGAGAGAATTAGAATGATCAAGGATAATCATGGAGAATGGAAAACGGATCCATCTATTGTTAAGAGTATGGTATTCACTCATTTTGAAAAATATTTTTGTTGGATCTGAGGTGACTGCTTACTTTCCTGTTCGTGGGAGGTTTTATAAGATTACTAGCAGTGATTACAACATGATGATCAAGGATCTTGACAATTAGCAGATCAAAGTTTCTCTCTTTGATATGATTGGGCTTAAAGCCCTAGGTCTGGATGGAATGGTTTCTCTCTTTTACTAGTCACAATGGGAGAAAGTGGGTGAATCTCTTATAAAGTTTGTGAAGGACTGCTTTAGCACGGGGGCCATTGGGAAAGATATGTCTAAATCCCAAATTGTTCTTATTCCTAAGGTGGAGAAACCTAGCTTATGTAGCCATCTTAGGCCTATAAGTCTGCGTAATACTACCTATAAGTCATTACCAAGGTCATTACAAACAATCATATCACTCTCATACCTAACATAGTCTTTGAGGCACAATCCACTTTTATCAAAGATAGATAAATTAGTGACAACATCATTATTTCACATGAAGTAATTGACTCCATGAGAAAGAGAAGAAATGGAAAAGGCCTTGTGGCCATTAAAATTGACCTTGAGAAAGCATATGATAAACTAATTTGTCACTTGATTGAAGACACTTTGATTGATGCATGGCTGCCCCCCAAAATCATCAAATTGATCATGTCAACTATACAACAAGGGACATGAAGAATCTTGTAGAATGAAAGCCCTACTTATGATATTTTCCCTAACAGATGAGTGAGACAAGGTGATCCTCTCGTCCCTTACATTTTTGTTCTTTGTATGGAGAGATCATCTCAACTTATTAGAAACTACATTGACCAGGGTAAGTGGATACCTATATCTATATCTAGAGGGTGTCCTGAGCCATCCCATTTATTCTTTGCAGATGACATGATGTTGTTTTTTGAGGCGTCCATTAATCAAATGGAATGTATTGTTGAATGCCTTTCATGCTTTGGGGAGTGCTCTGGACATTTTATGTCTAAAGATAAGTCTTGTATCCTCTTCTCTACTAATGTGAAATCATCAATCAGGAGGGATATTAGCAGAATGGCTGATCTCAAGGTCACTGCTGACTTGGGTAGATATCTTAGAGTTTCCATCATAAACTTTAGAGTGAGAAATAATACCCTTTCTTTCATTATTGAGAAGTTTAGAAAGAAGCTTAGTAAGTGGAAATCCAAGCACGTCTCCTTTATTGTGCGTATTACCCTATCTAAGAGTGCTCTATGGTCAATAACCTACTACGTGAGTTGCCTTAGAAAATTTGTAGAACCATAAATAAAATAACTAGAAAGTTTATTTGGGGGATTACTGATCAGCATAACAAGATTCACCTTGTGGATTAGGAGAATGTCTATTTACCCAAGGAAAGGGGTAGCTTGGGCATCAGACCAAATGAAGAGATGAACAAGGGTTTCATTATATATGTGGGGTGGAGACTTTTATGTGAACCATCTCCCCACTAGGATAGAGTCATGAGAAGCAAGTACTTTAACAAGAGTAATTTTTGGCTGGATGCTAAGGGGAAGAAGGGGTATAACCTTTAGAATGATGATTGGAGTTCAAAAGGAGAGATGAAGAAGGGTATTATGTGGACTGTTGGAAAAGGAAAAGACATTGAGTTCTAGAATGACCCTTGGGACTCATACGATAGAGTTTGAGTTCAGATCGATGTTACGAAGCCTATCAGATAGATGCAGAAGATATGAGACAAAGATGGAAAGGTGGTGCATGTGGACATCAAGTATGAGTGACTCCCAACCTACTGTTTCCTCTACGGAATCATTGGCCATGCCGAAAAGGACTGCAACAAGGAGGAGGAGGAATTGAATCAACTGAGAATATGGGGGCCATGGGTGAAGGTGTCACCTGTGAAGAGGTGGATCAAACTAGTCTTGGACGATTTGAGGGGAAATGATGACCCAATCGCCCTATAAACTTCATCAAGAAACCAACAGATAATGGTGGGGAGGCAAGTCAAATGAATAAAGGACAACACAAGGGGATGATTTCTAAGGAAGATCATGGACAAAGGGCTACGTCACCGATACTCACTGTCAGTGAGGAGTGCAAGGTGCAGACCATGGGCAGACTCGACACAGAAAGAGTGGGCAGAACTAGCACTAAGGAGGACAGTTGTGCAGACAATAGACGCGAACTGGAAGAGGAAGCGTGGTGCGAGTTTGTTGGGCCAGACCACCTGAACAAACTAAACAGGAAGGAGAAGGCGAAGGGGAAAAACTAGGCGAAGGGGGACGGGAAGGGAACAAGATAGGTACAAAGGATTCTAGAAATACCTTAAGGTGAGGAGTCACCATCGTTCACCACCATCGACTAGGAGGATGGGTAGTCACTCTGATCATTGTATGAGGAGGATGATACTATTAGCAGAGGAGGAAAGGAGCTTGACGGTGAAGGGGATGAGATTTTGACAATCGGGTCACCACACAGGGAAGGAGTCAGGTCAGGTTGTTGTAAGGCAGATCAAACACAGCAGAAGTAGGTACAAGTCCTCCTTTTTGAGGAGGGACTTGGCAGAGAAGGACCTCGAACAAGGAACGTTCGAAGGCTCAGGGGACACATCCAGGGCATGAGGAAGATACATCTGAATCCGAACAGTGATGGAGGGGACAATCAGGGGAAACCAGGCGGCAAGAGAAATAGGAAGGAAATCAGGGAAGACATGGAGGTGGATATTGGGGAATGGATGGGGGAAAGAGGGGAAGATGCACCGGATCATCTTTGATGGAAGCCAACTTCCATGTAGCAGGCCTTGGCGTAGACCAGGCCTGTGAAGAGAAATGAAAATACTATGTTGGAATGTCCAGGGGTTGGGCACCCCTGGACTGGACTTATCTCTCCGATCGAGATGCTGGAGAGAAATGTCCAACTTGATTTTCATTTCGATAACCATGACTAGAAGCCAGGAGCAGGAGAGACTGAGGAGGAGTTGCAGGTTTGAAAATGGGTTTGGCATGGACAGTATAGGGAAGGCAGGAGGGTTGGGTCTGTGGTGGAGGGGGGATGGGTTGATGGTGGTATCTTTATCTGACCACTATATATATGTAGAGGTGGGAGGTAATGGGGGTACAGACTTGTTCGGTTTCATGGGCATCTATGGGTGGGCAACTATAAATGAAAGACAAGCCACATGGAATCTGATGAGGAATATATGTGGGTCATCTCAGTTACTAAAATTCTAGGAGGTGACTTTAATGAGATAATAAAGGATGCAGAAAAGCAGGGAGGACAGAATAGAGCTAAATGGAAAATGCAAAACTTTAGGGAGGCTATTGAAGACTATCAGTTGAAGGACATAGGATATCAAGGCTATATTTTCATGTGGCATAGGGGAAAAAAGAAGGAAACTAGACTGAAGGCATGGTTGGATAGATTTCTGGCAGACCAACAGTGGTGCAACATTTACCAGATCTGTAGGGTTCGACATTACCCAATATAGTACTCTGACCATGCTCCTATTCTTCTCATGGCAACAAAAGAAAAATAGGAGGGAAAATATGAGAAAAAATTTAGATTTGAAACCATGTGGTTGTTGACACCGGAATGGAGGCAAGTAATTGAAAAATCATGGAATGAGGCACTGGGCTGTGACTTGCATGATAGGACGTCATATTGCGGAGAAAAGTTGGAGAGATGGGCAGAGGATAAATTATAAAACATCAAGAAGAGATTGTAGAAAGCAGAAGAAAACCTACAAGAAGCACAAAATAGGCCGCCTGATGATGTTATGCTGAGGGACTGTAAAAGATTTTCATAAGAGGTACATGAACTACTCATACTACAAGAAAGCTATTGGCATGCAAGGGTAAGGACCAATGAGATGAGTGATGGGGACAAAAATACTAGCTATTTCCACCATAAAGTGAGTCAGAGAAGGAAGAGAAACTACATTGAAGGGTTGATGGATGGCAAAGACAACTGGGAAAAGGAACCAGAGGATGTACAGAATATTACTATTAGATTCTTTGAAGAATTGTTCGCCACCTCGAACCCAAAAATATACAATCACATCTTCGAAGGAGTGACCAATGTGATCATAGTATATGAGGCATCAATGCTGGAAAAGTTGCCCATAGAGGAGGAGATTTGGGGTGCCATTATGCAGATGCATCCCAATAAGGTGCCAGAACCAGATAGGATGAAAGCAATTTTTTATCAATAATTCTGGGACATAGTCAAAAGATCAGTCATACAGTTTGTCCAATGATAGTGGGTGGGGGAGAAGAGCCTGGACAAAATAAATATGAAATATATTGTCCTTATACCCAAAGTTCAATAGCTGAAGAAAATATCTGAGTTCTGCCCTATAAGAATGTGCAATGTCTCATACAAAATCATTATAAAGGTGTTAGCTTACTGGATAAAACCACTACTGAATAGAATGATATCTGAAAACCAAAGTGCTTTTGTGCAAGGGAGGCTGATCATAGACAATGCCTTGGTAGCCTATGAGCTGTTTCATATGATGAGAAAAAAGTAGAAAGGCAAGGAAGGCATCATGGCACTTAAGCTGGACATGAGCAAGGCATATGATAGAATTGAATGGAAGTTCGTAGACAAAGCCATGGAGAAGATGTGCATCCCGAATATATGGAGAATGAAGGTACAAGAATGTGTCTCTAGTGTCTCACACTCAATTTTCATCAACTGTAAAAGGACGAGACCTATAAAACCGTCCAGAGGTCTACGCCAAGGTGATCCCATATCCCCATATCTATTTCTTTTTTGTGCTGAAATTTTCTCTATTTCCCTCCTTAAAGCAAAACAGGATGGATGGCTACATGGGACAAGGGCCAGCAGAAATGGACCAAGAGTATCACAGCTTTTCTTTGCATATGAGAATATCATGTTCACAAGGGTGACCCAAGAGGAGTGCTCTTATCTAGCTGAGATTACCAGCCAATACGAATGAGCGTCGGGACAAAATATTAACTGCAAGAAATCAATAGTCGCCTTTAGTGCCAATGTACAACAGGATAGGAGCGGCAACATCAAAACACAGTTGCAGGTGGAAGAAGTGGATTGCCATGCCAAGTATTTGGGGCTACCCATGGCGATGGGTAGATCCAAGAAATAACTATTCAATTCTATCAAGGATAAGATATGGAAAAAACTATAGGGGTGGAAAGAAAGGCTACTACCTAGACCAGGAAAGGAAGTACTTATAAAGGCTATGATCTAAGCTATATCGACCTACATCATGAGTGTCTTTAAAATACTAGATGGATTACTAGATGACATTTGTGGAATTATTGCGAAATTTTGGTGGGGGGCCAAGGAGGGGGAAAGGAAGATACATTGGATCAGCTGGGACTCGTTATGTGAACCCAAAGGAAATGGTGGACTAGGTTTTCACAACCTGAAGGCCTTCAACCAAGCTCTGTTGGAAAAATAAGGGTGGAGGCTAGCCACTAAACCGGACTCACTGGTTGGACAGGTTCTAAAGGCAAAGTACTTCCCGAGAAAAGGAGTCCTTACCGCATGAGTGGGCTACGGGCCTAGCTACACTTGGCAAAGCATACAAGGAGCCATGCAGATTGTTATGGAGGGGTTTATTTGGCATATTAGCAATGGCAATTCTACCTGTATCTTTAAGGACAGATGGGTACCTGGTTTATTTGGAAGAATACAAAGAATGCAGATAGGTGACAATCCGGACCAGTATGTCCATACACTAAGCAAGCAACCGGAAGGCATATGGGATGAACAGAAAGTCAGAAGCCACATACATCCCGCCCTACATGAGAGGATCGTCAACATTCCGATCAATGCTTTCATAGATGAAGACTTGATAGCATGGGAGCCTGACCTAAAAGGGGAATTCACTACCCGATCAGCATATCAGTTCATCACGAAGGGCAATACAACTGCACCGGGGACGGAGCGAAATGAATGGGACAAACTCTAGAAGAAATAGTGGCATCCCAAGCTTATACACTCCATGTAGAGGCTTTGCAAAGATGTCTTGGCAATGATGAACAGATTGCATCAGAGAAGGGTCACAAAGACCGGTATCTTCCAAAGATGTAAACTGGGAGAGGAGGATAACTTTCATGATGTTTTCTTCTACAACTATGCTAAAAGAGTTTGGGTGTGCGAAGAGGATGACTTGGCCAAAATAATAGACATGGTGGCTGACCGGCCTAAATCGCACGTTCAAAAGGACTGGATTTAGAGTAGTTGGCCTTTTAAAGAGATAACCCAACTCTCAGGTCCCCGTAATGATAAATGGGGTCTGATGTAGTGATCAGGGTCAAACACAGGGACAAGGTTGGTCGTGCTAAGAACAAGGAATCAAACAGTCTTATACTCCAGCTAGAAAAAGGGGAAAAAGAGATGTTCCCAAAGGAACGATAGCACATAAACATGATCAGTAAAACAAAAGGGAGCAAAGACACAAACTACAAACAAGTATGTGGGAATACCCGAGTTGGGGTTCACCAACTAAATCACCTCACCAATATGTAACACTATCTCTCTCTCTTGCATACTCATATTAAGATCACAAGAAACCATTCAAATGTCTATTCCACTCTCTCTCAAGATGAGGATAGATCTAAGTCTAAAAGAAGCCTCTCTCTCAAGATGACAACTCAAAAACATCACAGCAAAACACATGGTTAAAGCCTTAGCATTCCAACACTCTCGTGCATTCATACCGCTCCATGGTATGGGATAAAAGTGATATTACTCTCTCGAGATATCAACAATCAAACATCACAAGATGGTAGCTAAGCATACAAGTGAAGCATTAAAACAAGTGCATGGAGATAATCTTGATAAGAATATGTATATTCAAAAGAAAGATACAATATACATATTGGGAGAGACTTAGTGGATACTCCCAACCCAAGTTAAGGCATTTAGACGTTCATGTTTGCAAACAACATGACAATGTTACAAAAAGACAGATCCATAAGATACCACGAGGGGGGAGGGGGGAGAGGTACAATAGGATGAGACGATAGATCTAGAAGAGAAGAAACATGATACTACACACTACTTCTTCAGGATCTGGATCTACCGCATGGATGGCCTTTTCCTCTCGAAGAAGGAGCGAATGACAGTCTTCCCTCTCCTCAACTTCCACCTTTGGAGGTCCAAGACCGATGGACGGATGGTCGGGGATGAGTCTGGAACACAGTAGCACTTCGTGGCCTCCAGATCTGATCTCTCATCCTCCCCCTTGACAAGATAGATGGGTGCGCTATTTATAGGCACACTCCACTGACTTAGAACCACAGTCACAGTTTATGGTAAGTGGGGGGAGAGACTGTGGTCACGGTTTGGCAATAACCACGGTCGCAGTCTTCAGGAGTCCATCAGTGATTGTGGTCTTGAGATAACCGCGGTCGCGGTCTTCTGATGACCGCGGTCGTGGTTTCTGCCTTATTCCTCTCTGGTCACAGTTCAGCTTGGTCACGGTCCTTCTATAACCACAGTCATGATCTCTGAATAACCGCGGTCGTAGTCTCTAGATAACCACATTCGCGGTCTCTAGATAACCGCGGTCGCGGTCTCCACTTAATGTCTGAGGTTTTGAGATGTCTGGTGCTTTGGAATCATGGTCACGGTTCCCAAAATCACGACCTAAGTTGTGTTGATTCCTGAATTATTTAAATAAGGTTTTCGTAAAAACGATAGAGAAATTATGTGGAAAGTTAACTAAAGTTGTACTAAAAGTGGTGTAAAATATATATAGAAAGTACGTAAAGTACAGTGTTATCAACTCCCCCAAACTTAGAATCAAGCATGTCCTCAGGCTAAGTGCGGGTTCGAGAACCCAGACAGAGAGAGAGAGTGAACAAGCATAAAAGACAACATAATAGCATGACTGACATATCTCATCCTTGCATCAAGATTGTTGTTGTATGTATTCAATTCCTTAGGTCTCAATCTTCCCCTTTTAACTGGAGTTGGGTAACTTCATTTCTCTGTCATAACCTTCCATTGTAAAAGGCTCCTCCTTCTCAACTTATCACCCCCCTTCCTTAGGTAATGACAGTACTAACGCCAGATCTTTTTCGAAGGGTAGCTTTCACACCAATTCTTTATTTTTCAGCTGACCCTATGCTGATGTGTTCAGGTAGGCTTAAGGCTTTTAGGTGTTTTCCTCTTCCCCCTAAACTTCTCACCCACAACTGTCGTAAGAATTGTGTTGCCTTTTTTGGGATTCTAACTTTAAGTCAGGTGGTTTTGTGAGATTCCATTCAGGACTGGAGGTGTGTAAGATTGGCTTCAAGATTCCACTTACGGGCATGACATATCTGCATTCAGGAGTGCAACAATATACCGGCCATGCAGAAACTTTTAGCATCTTTTTGAGCACATCTCTCATATTTTTCTTTGGTTTTTTTTTACATCTCCTTTCAGGTTTGGGTTTGGGGAATTTACTTGGTATTCAGGGCAGCCAAGCCTCTTTTAGATAATCTTTGAAGAGGGTAGCTTTTTCCTTTTCTACTGAGATAAGGATTTTCTGGTCAAAAGTGTCAGGTCAGGGTGGTTGGTCAGGAGTACGACTAGGTGAAGTTCTCTGGTCTCTGAGGGTTTCATGAGTTAAGGTTGTTACATTTACAATGTCTTATTGCAAGGATGAAATATAGCAGTATTGCTATGACTGTTGTTTTACTCATGCATTCTCATGTATGTTTCTCATATTCTTCTCTCTCAGAGGACTGGAACACTACATTTAGAAAATTGGTGAGAGAAATCAAGCTTCTAAAAGGTTAGTTGTAACAAAATTTCAAATTTTCAATTTCAACATTTTAGGGGAAATTTCAAAATTTTTTAAAATTTTGGTGGTAAAAAGGGGTAAAAGGAAAAAAAGATGGTAAATATTCCTCTGTAACCCGTTTATTACTCCTCCTCCAAACTTATCATGCACTCCGTCCTGGGGTGTCAAAATTTGAGTAAGATGTATGTACGGGCCTTCTTTATTTGCTTATTTGTTGGGGAATGCCCACTTGGACTCGAGGAGCATACTTGCGTAGATACCCCTTAGTGCATGATATTGCTCGTAATGCATGTTCTCTACCTTGAAGCTGATAGAGGCAATGGTTACTATCCATGACAGGAAGAAGAACCCACAATCATTTGATAGGGGTACCTACTGAGGGCTTTTGTGGAAGTATTGAGTCTTCTTGAAGTCCTTGCCTTCTGTGATGATGTACCCTCTGTAGTGCTTCCTTATCATCTCTACGATGGCTTCCACGCATGTATTTGCCTTTTCTTATGTAGGAGACCTTGTTGTTGTCATATTTGTGTTTTTGTTGAGAGCAAAGGTTGCGTCAGAGCTGTTACATAGAACTGTAGTCTTTTTCATTAGGTTGACATGCAGCAAAGTCCAGTGGTTGTCGTGAAGAATCGGCAAGAAGATGTGCTCCGATGTGGTTGCTTCAAGTCATCATTACAGCCGCTCCATCTCTCATGTCTTCTTATCTTTTAAGATGTCATCTACCAGTAGGAAATACGCCATGTATGAGTTTGGCATTGTGTCCCCTAACAATGCCTGGTAGGCCGACATCGTGTTCATAGAAAGATACCCTCCAGTTTTCAATGTTTCACAGAGGTCGTCATTTATTACGCAGATGTCATCTCATTGAAAGATGACATCTCCCGACGAGTTGTCTTCTTTCAGAGAACTCATAATTACCGTCAGTTCTTCCAATGACAGGTTGAAGCAACTCCATCTGTCAAAGTTCTCGAAAAAAGGTGTGATTTATCCTGCCGGCCCATCTGGTCTATCGTCCCACAGTTCTTCTTCTTCAGCTTCTGCTTCTGTGGGCTCTTCTTCTGCAAGAGGAACTTCAGGAGCTTCTTCTACTGAAGGTTGCTTTTGTTCTTCTTCTATCTGCTTCACAACTTCTTTAGTCTCTGCATCCCAACCTACTTTCCAAGTTGTAACTATGGCCGGTTTAGATGGATCGACCCACATGGTCTTGAGTTGTTTCCTCCAATCTACCTTTTTGGGAAGAGGTATGTCCATGTGAAGCCTGCAGGGGATGGCATTTGCGGGCATCGCCAGATCATAGAAGAATCGGCGATCGTAGATGACTTCCATGATGTACATACCATGCAGTCCATGCAGGTCCTCCACGTTCAGATATTCTAGAGGATGAGCTTGTTGATGGCTTCCATCATGTGCAGAACAATGAAGGCACAATCCCCCAAACTAGCTTCTTTTTGGGAACGTTCTTGTTGATGGAGAACAACTTCCAGGACCCTTGGAATTTTATGCCCGCCTCCTTCGTAGCTCGTTGTAGGAGTATCGGGACCTTCAAAGTGTCTCTGGCATCCTTTCTTTTGTAGACCAGAGAGATGATGTCCATCTTAGTTGTGCAGCAGTTGAGCACCGTCGTCTTATGTTCTGTTAGATCAATGACGATTAGTGCCCAATGCTTTGCATTTCAGATGGGCAGTACCATAGTTTTGGTCTCTTTCCTCTAGACAGCCATTTTTAGCTCAGCCACATCCACCGCCATGTATCCCTCTTTATAGCAGGCTCGCTAGGCATGTGGTCCCATTGAAAATCAGTTGTGTCTTGTTTGGGTGCAAGAATTCTTCCAGGAGGGTGGCACAAAGTACTTTGAACATTTTCTTATGTACTTGCGCCCTCTTCAAGAAAACCCCCCAGAAATTGATTATGGATAGACATCTACCCTTGTTGTTGAATGGGGCGTCTGATCCAGGTAGATCGTCATCAAGGATATCTGCCAGGACATGGAAGTCTCTACAAAAGATGCACGATACGGCTATCATGTCCATTTCCTTCATCTTGCAGGGCAGAGGGGGAGCTGTTGCAGGTATCTCTATCTTGGTTTCAGCTTGTCTCTCCTGGGTGGGCTCATCTGTAAAGAAGTATGCTAGCCCGCCATCCTCATCCTTGGACGTTGCCTCATGTGTCATTGGTGTCGAGGCATCTTGTATAGTGGGCATATCCCTTGCCACTTGTTCAACAATTTCAGCGTTGGTTGTGCTATGGCTACTAGTCCATCTACCTATGAGGAGGCTTTAGTAGTAGTGTCCTTGGCGTGAATTTCCTCAGAGGTCTATCTCAACTTGGCTTCTGCCATCATCTTCAGAGTTGCCTCCATCTTCCCATCATAAATGTAGTCGTGATGCTCGTCATGAGGTTGGAAGAGGAGGAAATCATTGCTTTCTTCAAACCCATCCCCCAACTCAGCACTAATTCTGTCTAGCTCTTCTGCTTAGGCTGAGCTGAGCTCTGTGACCACCTCCTCTCGATGAGTTGCTATAATCTGCTCTCTTAGAGTTGGAGAGTGCACTGGAGGAGAGAGGTTATGTTCCGCCTAATGCTTATCTTCATTGGCGGCTTCATCCATTACTTCCTCTAGGTTGTAGTTGAGGTTGAACCCCATAGATTGTGCCATGTTCTTCTCATTCTGGGGCCTCGATCTTTTTGTTTGCTGGGTCCCTTTTTGTTCAGCTATGGGAGATGCCTTCTTGCTTGTGCTCTCAGCTTTTGTTGTGCTGGCTTCTTTTGTGCTGTCTCCCATGCCTGCCTGCCCCACGTTGTCGTCGTGGCTGGAGGGGTTGGCTAATGAGCATGTTGGGCTAGCTGGGCACTTATTCTTCTTTTTCTCTGGATGAGCTTCGAGTTCTTTGCGCTCCTGTTTGAGCTTCTGACGGTCTTCTTAAATGTCATGGTGCTCTTCTTTGAGAGCAGCCATCCCTTCTTCGTAGTCGTTGCACATTTGTTCATTGTCTGTGCGGATGGCTGCCCCTCCTTCTACAAGATCGTCATATGATCCTGCATCGTTTTTAGCATCCCTATCATAATCCATTGATTGCTTAAAACATCTTCCATGAAGTATGGGAGTGCTGCCATTTTTTCTTCCAACGCTTGTACCTGCATTGTTAGAGATGACAAAGATGTAGAAATTTTATCATTTATAGTGTTGGTTTGATGTATGTGTTCCCACATTGCATCAAACCTTGTGCCTAAATCACCCCCGAAAGAGGGTGCTTGTCATTTTTGCTAGTGCAGCTGCTGCTCCTCGCATGCTTTCGACGAGTTCGACACGATTGGCTGCTTATGTGGAGGTGGTGGGGGCATCTCTGCTGACTTGCCCTTCTCTGCAGCCGCTTCCAGTACGGCCTGAGAGCTTTGTACTTCTGGCTCTACCTCCTGTACGTTTTTTGGCTGTGGGGCTTCTTCCGTAGCCTTGCCCTTCCCTACCTCTTCCTCTACTGCAATTGTTTCCTCTTGTAGCCTGGGAGAGGCGAGGTCTACAGCCTTTGCACCAGGTTGTTGTTTTGTGGCTGTGTCCTTCTTAGCTAGCTTGATGGTGGTGTCTATCTTCTTCTTCTCCACTGCCAGTTTCTTTCTTGGCTCCTGGTTTTTCTTCTTTGCTTTTAGGGATGGGGCACTGCTTTCCCCTATTGTGGGTGCCAAATTTGTCGGTGTGCTAGCGTGCAGTGCCCCGGAGCTCATTTTCTCAATGTCATCGAGAGTAGGCCACAGCTTATGGGCGTAATAAAATGCCATCTCAGGGAGTGGAAGGGGTTTCTTTAAAAATTCATGCTTGAAGTATATTTTCTCCCCCTTCACATCTAAGATTCCCATGCTGGCGAGGGACTTGATGTCAATGATTTGTTGTCCCTCCATTTCTTTATATTTTTGGATTTCTCCTTCTTCCAGTAGGTAATCGACGGTCATCATAATTTGACCACCCATACATAAGGCATAATTTCTCTTCAGGTCACTGCCTCCGCCTACTATCGCTGACAGTCTTCTGATCAGAATTCTACCGATATTTACTGGTTGTTTGTTGATCATGGACCATATGAGGAAAAGGTCTCCTTTTCTAATAGTCCCGGTTTCTGATCCGGCATGTATAGTGAAGGCAGTGATCTTCTGTATTATTCTGATTAAGTAGGACATGATTTGGTAGGCTTTGGAGTTCTTTGTGTTGTGATTCTCCTCCCCAGTCAACTTGTTCCACATGGTGTTGTTGTTGTATTTAGCAACTTCTCTTTCACCTAGAGCAGCTGAACATGCTTTGGCTTCTTCTTCTATAGTTGTGAATATCCTATTCAGGTTTGCCTCCGTCACCATGTGGGTTTCACCCCCTAGTCGTACTTGGAGCATGAAGTCACCACCTCATGCTGCTCGTGACTCTCTACTGGAGTTGACCTTCTTCAATGAAGACAAAAACTCCAACGTCATCCTCCTGTAGGACTTCACTTCGGGCGTGCAAATAGTTCGGAGATTTGCACCCTCCAAGAACTTTACTATCCTGTCATTTATCCCCATCTTCTTGAAGTCCTCCACGTCGAAGTAACGTGTCAGACTGCATTCTTTGTTCGAGGACATCCAGTCATAAGAAGACTGATATACTATGTCTTGGGGCATGAACGGAGGTTCCCCTTTCTGTGTAGAAGTTTCTCCTACTGCCTCCTCTGCCGTTACTTTCTTGTTGCGCTTGGTTTCCTTTGGTGCAACTTTTCACTTTTTTCCATGCATCAGGCTTCCTGACTCTTCTAGTCAGTATTCGAAGGTCTCTGTCTCCTTCGATTGTTCTGTTTATTCTGGGGACTCCTCTTGTGGTATCTCCCCCAATATCCTTTGATATTGCACTAGTCGCAGCTGCATTTCTACCCTTTTCGGCACTGGCAGAGTAGTATCCTTTTTTAAAGCTTCTGACAAACTTTTGGCGATCTTCTCCACTTCCTTCAAGGAGGTGGCTTTCTGGTATAGCGAGTCACTTGTGGTAGGAGAAGACATTCTAAAAATTAAAAACATCAAAGGCAATTAGGTCATGAAGGTTATTTTCATTGACAAGACAGTTATGGTTTAAACAATAGGAACTGCAGTCGCGATTTTAATCGTGATCGCGGTTATTATTACTTCAAAGCATACCGCGGTTGCGGTCTCTTAAAGAGATCATGGTCGTGTTTATGGGTCATAATGTAGAATCGCGGTCGTGGTTGACTTGGCATAGAAAAACCGCGGTCACGATTCTTTTGGTGAACCATACGTTACCCAGGTCACAGTTATCTGGAGAAAGACCGCAGTCACAGGTATTACCGTGGCTGCGATTATTATTGCAACTGCAATTATAATCATGATCGTAGTTTTCCTTCAGGGAAGGCTAAACTCGCAATCTTTTTGGGTTTTTAGGCAAACACCACGGTCGCGGTTATGATCGTGATCACGGTTTTTCTTGAAGGGATCACGGTCATAGTTAATATGACCATTATTGCTTCATCTTCTTTCGACTCTTCAGTTTCAAACCAATCATTTGTTCTTCGTTCATACCAACATCAATTATTACATTTTTAGGGTTTTAAGGGGTTTTCTCTTTAGGGGAAAGAACAAACAGGTCCACTGAGAAACAACTTCGAGAGGGGTTTTTAAGAGAAAAAGAAGGTTACCCTATCGACAGGTGTGGTTGTGATGGAGGAAAGGAAGCGAGACGCGGCGGCGACCACCGGCTACTCTTCGATAGACAATTTTTGGTCAACGCCAGGAGTGTAAGGTAGGGTTTTCGAGATAAAAGATAGCTCGGTGATTAGAAGCACCAAGAAGGATGAGGAGTTACCTTGTCGACATGTGTAGTTGCGATGGCAGCAATGATTGCGGGCGGCAAATGGCAGACTCGTGGCGGCAGGTTTGCGGGTCTCGATTCGGCATGGAGGTCAGGTCTAGGGTTTAAGATGAGTGTGACAAGAATGTAAAGAACCGAATATTCAGGATTTAAAGGCATTCATAGATATTAACACTGTGACTAAACTAACTGAGGGAAAAGACCACAGTAACAATTATAACCGTGATCGCGGTTATGGTTGCGGTCACAGTTTCCCTCGAATGGACCGCAGTCACAGTTTTTTGACTAAAGAGAAAGATCACGGTCGTGGCATTTCAGATTGACACATAAAACCGGGATTGCAGTTATAACGACGACCTGATTAAACAAAAATTGATTCTTTAGGTGGAACTTGAAATACTTAAAAAGGAAAAGAACATGTACATCAAAAGGAAGAAAATTTAAACAAAGCTAAAAAGCAAGAGAAAACAAAGATAAACTTGGGTTGCCTCCCAGGAAGAACTTGCTTTAACATCTCTTAGCTAGACTTCATAAAACTTCATTCTTTGGGTATTGTAGTTTCATGTTGCAACTCTTCATTGCTTCTCACTTCTAGCTATCTTGGTTCCTCCAAATCAATCTCAGATCTTCTTACAAAGGCTTGATCTTCATAAAACCTTTTTACCCTGTGTCCATTAACCTTGAAGATTCTAGTTTTTCTCCCTGGATCTCCATTACTCCAGATGGGTAGATTTTCACCACTGTGAAATGTCCTGACCACCTAGTTCTTATCTTTCCAGGGAAGAGATGAATACTGGAGTTGAAAAGAAGCACCTTGTCTTCTTCATGGATGTCCTTGTTTTTCAAGTGGGTATCGTGCCACACCTTGGTCCTCTATTTGTAGATTCTTGCATTCTCATAGGTGTGCAGTCTTAATGTTGGATAAATTGGACATTATGATAAATCCCTTTGTTTCGATGATGACAAACATTTCATTCTTGTTGATCTAACGAGCTACTTAAGTGTGCAGGAACAAGGTGATGACAAAGTTATAGGGAATCCATACGCTTGAATGCTTGTAAATGTCATACAATGTAAATCAATTGTAAACTTGTACAAATATATAATGTACAAGTACTTAGACTTCATGTAAATCAAGCGTTAGATCTCCCTAGCTAAACACCACACTTAGATAAGTCATCTCCTTCAAATAGGATCACATATGCACACTCATACACATACTTAGTGGTTTAATTAAAAGATTGAAAACAGGGTCAATCTCGGTCGACCACACTCCTCGACCGAGACACTCTCGGTCGACAAACTTCTCGACCGAGAATGACCCAAGTAGCCGTTAGACACAGCTGACAAAGTAGTTGGCAGTTGCAAATGAACGTTGATCCAGAGAGCCTGTCGGTCGACAAAACTTCGACCGAGTAGGTATCTCGGTCGACAAATTGTCGACCGAGATGGTCTCTGACAGCAACTGCAGAATAAAGTAACTAGCCGTTACTAATGCACCTAACTTATATCTAACGGCTAGTTAAGCACTTAGAAGCCCCTAGAAGTTGTCTAGAACGTCCTTAAGTATCCATAGGCCACTCCTATAAATAGGACATGCCTTAGGACACCAAAATACACCTAAGCTATACTTGTGCTATACTTGAGCTTGAATACTCACTTGCAATATGTTTTAGAGAAATAGAGCAATTCCTACACTTGTCATTCATTCCTATTGCTCCCATTTCGTGTCCTATAGGCTAGTATCTCCTATCCACTACAATCACATTGTCATATACATTGGTTAGGAGATTTATACGCTTGATATAGGCAAATCAAGCCTTGTGCTTACAACGGTATTGTAAGTTCTATTTTCCTTCTTGTTCCTTTTTATCTTTTGTACTCTCCTTGCTACTCCTAGGGTTGGAGGTTGTGGATTGGAGAGGGTTGACTTCTCAGGTGGAGAAGGGGACTTCAAGCTACTTCAAGAAGGCTATCACACGGGAAGCTACTTCAGAAGGCTGGTGCAACGGGAGTTGGTGCACCTACTTCAAGGGAAGGCTGCTTCAAGGTTGGGCGATTACTTCTAGGTGAAGGCTGCTTGAAGGGTTTGGGAAAAAAAATTGTATTTTATGTAAAGTCCTTGCGAGGTAATAAAATAAATTTCTTTTTAAATCCCGGTTGGGTAAGCAACCGGGTAGTGGACTGACGGCTATAGTATTTGCTATAGTTGGAACCACTCTAAACCATGTGTCTCCTTGTCCAATATTTTCATTGTGGTTGTTTGAGTTTCAATAATTGTTAAAATTATCTTTAAAACTCTATTCACCCCCCCTCTAGTAGTTTTTCAATTGGTATCAGAGCAAGGCTTCAAGGAACCCTAACAAGGTCTTGAAGAAATGGGTGATGGAGTGCTCAACAACCTCAACATTGAAGGGACACTTGTTGCTAGGCCCCCAGCGTTCGATGGGACAAACTACCAATATTGGGAGAGAAGGATGCAATTCTATTTCCAAGGAATCAACTGGGATCTATGGAGAATGGTGTCTACTCCATGCATGCTCCCTCAAAATGAATTTGCGGAATGGGATGCAAACACGATAAAACTAGCCCAAATGAATGCAAAAGCTGTAAGCATTTTATATTGTTCTATTTCAGTAGGAGAATTTAATAGAATATCTAATTGTGATACAGCTTATGATATCTGGCATAAACTATCTATAATTTATGAGGGTACAGCCCAAGTCAGAAATTCCAAAGTTAGCATGCTTAAAACGAAATTTGAACATTTTCGTATGGATCCTAATGAGTCTATTAGTGAAATGTTTTCAAAATTCTCTACTATTGTTAATGGTTTAAGTGCCCTAGGAAAACCTGTTCCTGAGGAAGATCAGGTATCAAAAATTCTTCGATCACTTCCTCCGAAATACAAGCCAAAGGTGACAGCCATTGCAGAAGCAAATGACCTCACTCGACTCAAAATGGAGCAACTCATTGGCAATTTAGAAGCTCATGAGGCAGATCTAGAAGAGGAAGAAAGAAGAGAACATGAACGTCAACATGGGAAAAAGAAGGACATTGCATTCAAAGCTTCAACTAAAGACAATCATGACATAAGTGAAGATGATAGTGAAGAAGAAACTCTCGTTGTAAATGGTAAGCAATATAAAAGTTTTAAAACTAATAAAACTTCTAGTGTTTCTTCTTCCAGGTGCTTCGAATGTGGTAAGAAAGGACATATGAAAAGTGATTGTCCAACACTCAAGAAAGGGAAGAAATCATCTCATAAAAAGAAAGAAAAAGCATATCGAGTTGCATGGGATGATTCAAGTGATGATAGCGATGATGAAGAAGTAGAATGCCTCATTGCTACAACAAATGAAGACGAAGAAGAGGTAAGTCTTTATGATCTACCAAAAGAAGATATAATTGCTAGTCTTCAAGATACTCATCAGAAATATATTGAGTGCAAGAAGAAACTTAAGAAAGCAAATAAAGATTTAAATGCTAAACTTCTTGCTCTTGTATCTGAAAATGAAAATCTCAAAAAGGAAAATGAAGATTATGCTCTTAAGTTAAAATCGATAGAAGCTAATTGCAATCTTCTTTCCTTAGAAAAGTCAAATTTGCAAAATCAAGTGAATGATCTTCAGAAACAACCTATTCTATGTTCACATTTAGATTATGATGAGGTTGTCAAAGAAAGAAACTTTCTAGTATCCAATTTAGATCAGGCAAAGAAAGATATTGCTAAGTTACAAAGAAATGTAAATGAGTTAAGAGGAAATGACATGCTTGAAAACATTCTGAAAATTTCCTCTAGCTATAATGGAAAAAGAGGATTAGGATACGATCCAAGTAGAAATAAACCCAAAAGAGCTAAAGCATCCAAGATTATATTTGTACCAAGGAACTCAATTCCTAGAAAGAGAAATGAAGTTGATGTTATTAGTTGTCATTATTGCATGCGTCTTGGACACTATTCATTTTCATGCCCATATAAGAAAAGGAATGATGAGTTAGCTTGGATTCCTAAAACCTAGTAGCTTAAAATTAACTAGTTGAGATTTGACTTAAACTGATTCTTGATATCATAATGTCTTATCTCAACACAATTGAGCTCTAATTTGTATAATTTCTTTTTTCTTGAAATCGATTTCTGAACACTTTTCAGAAACTTGGTCGGTCGAGCATTTGTCGACCGAGTGAACATTCGGTCGAACAATTGTCAACCGAGCATGTCACTGATTTACAGACTGCTGTAAAATTGCTGAAATTAATCAAAATTGCTATCTATTTGAGATTAATGACTGTAAAATAAAGTATAAATCATGGAAATTATCCTTGAAAGTCTACTTGAGATTAATTTGGTTTATTCTCTGAATAATTTAAGTCAAAAATTAAAGTTATGCTTAGTTTTAAAGGAAATTTCTGCTTTTATCATTATATTCTCTTATTGATCTATCATAGGAAAGCAAAATGATTCATTGGTGATATATCTCTTAGAAATGCCTGCATAGAGCACCATGTAACAAACTTTTTATTGGCATCTTTAAAGGATTTGAAATATTTATCGTGCTTTTCATGTTCTTATCACTTAAACATGCATCAAAATTGATATGAATGCTTAATTGGAAATCTGCAATTTCTGCCTCTTGGTTAAAACAAAATTTAGCCAAGGGGCACTATGGTCGTAGTCAAGGGCGACCTAAAATAAGCTTTGACAAAATGCTTATTTGGACATCAATTTATTGAACTTAATCTTAGTATACTTTTGATAAAAGTCAAAATCAAAATTTAAAATCATTTGTGACCTTAAAAGCATCAAATTGCTTAAATTGTAAGATTAAGGGGGAGCTTATAAAAACAAATTTGATTATTTGATTATGAAGCTTATAAAAACATTGTTAACATCATTTGGAGTTTGTTATGATCTTCGGATTCTTAAAAGTAATTTGTATGAAAAAGAATTTCATCAAAATGATATATCTTGCTCTTAAAGGAACTCTCTAAACAAATCAGGGCTTAACATCCCTTGTATTTGGTTGGAGACATTTTTTTATGTACTCTAGGATTACAGGACTCTCATTTAATTTAGGGCTTAACATTCCTTGATAAATGAGAAATAAATATACATTCATCATAAGCTTATGGGAATCTCATATCATTTCAAGGCTTAACATCCTTTGCAAATGATTGAGAAACAAATTGCGGATAAATTAGACAAAAAAAAAATCCATGTTCCTAATAGATATCTATTTAAGGGGGAGCATATTATAAAATTAAGGGGGAGAAGAAAATTAAAATATTCAACTTGGATATCTTTTTGAAAAGACAAAGGGGGAGAAAGAATATAAAATCAAAAATATAAATATAAATGAGTTTCATCTTGATGGCCAGCACTCACTTGTAAAACAAGAAAGGATACAAAAGGTGATCTTCAGGTATGAAACTCACATGCTTTATATTTCCTTATTTCATATTTTAGGAAATGTTTGTCATCTTCAAAAAGGGGGAGATTGTTGGATAAATTGGACATTATGATAAATCCCTTTGTTTCGATGATGATAAACATTTCATTCTTGTTGATCTAACGAGCTACTTAAGTGTGCAGGAACAAGGTGATGACAAAGTTATAGGGAATCCATACGCTTGAATGCTTGTAAATGTCATACAATGTAAATCAATTGTAAACTTGTACAAATATATAATGTACAAGTACTTAGACTTCATGTAAATCAAGCGTTAGATCTCCCTAGCTAAACACCACACTTAGATAAGTCATCTCCTTCAAATAGGATCACATATGCACACTCATACACATACTTAGTGGTTTAATTAAAAGATTGAAAACAGGGTCAATCTCGGTCGACCACACTCCTCGACCGAGACACTCTCGGTCGACAAACTTCTCGACCGAGAATGACCCAAGTAGCCGTTAGACACAGCTGACAAAGTAGTTGGCAGTTGCAAATGAACGTTGATCCAGAGAGCCTGTCGGTCGACAAAACTTCGACCGAGATGGTCTCTGACAGCAACTGCAGAATAAAGTAACTAGCCGTTACTAATGCACCTAACTTATATCTAACGGCTAGTTAAGAACTTAGAAGCCCCTAGAAGTTGTCTAGAACGTCCTTAAGTATCCATAGGCCACTCCTATAAATAGGACATGCCTTAGGACACCAAAATACACCTAAGCTATACTTGTGCTATACTTGAGCTTGAATACTCACTTGCAATCTATTTTAGAGCAATAGAGCAATTCCTACACTTGCCATTCATTCCTATTGCTCCCATTTCGTGTCCTATAGGCTAGTATCTCCTATCCACTACAATCACATTGTCATATACATTGGTTAGGAGATCTATACGCTTGATATAGGCAAATCAAGCCTTGTGCTTACAACGGTATTGTAATTTCTATTTTCCTTCTTGTTCCTTTTTATCTTTTGTACTCTCCTTGCTACTCCTAGGGTTGGAGGCTGCGGATTGGAGAGGGTTGACTTCTCAGGTGGAGAAGGGGACTTCAAGCTACTTCAAGAAGGCTATCGCACGGGAAGCTACTTCAGAAGGCTGGTGCAACGGGAGTTGGTGCACCTACTTCAAGGGAAGGCTGCTTCAAGGTTGGGCGATTACTTCTAGGTGAAGGCTTCTTGAAGGGCTTGGGAAAAGAAATTATATTTTATGTAAAGTCCTTGCGAGGTAATAAAATAAATTTCTTTTCAAATCCCGGTTGGGTAAGCAACCGGGTAGTGGACTGACGGCTATAGTATTTGCTATAGTTGGAACCACTCTAAACCCTGTGTCTCCTTGTCCAATATTTTCATTGTGGTTGTTTGAGTTTCAATAATTGTTAAAATTATCTTTAAAACTCTATTCACCCCCCCTCTAGTAGTTTTTCACTTAATTCTTCTAATTATTGCAGTTGTAAGTAATGTCCTTGGCCAGCCTTTTCCATATCCATATTTAGAAACTTTATTCCCAAAGGGCTTTGTGCTCGAGTTCCAAAGGTAGATGGCAGGATTTCCCATATAAGAGTCGATAGGGTGTAGTTCTAATGGGGGTTTTATAGGAGGTTCTATACGCCCAAAGGGCATCATCCAGCTTCATCTCCCAATCGTTTCTTGTTTTGCTAACAGTCTTTTCAAGAATTTGCTTTAGTTGTCTATTTGACACTTCCACCTACCCTGAAGTTTGCGGGTGGGAGGGTGTAGCAACTTTGTGCCTGACTTCATACCTTTTGAGCAACTTTTCAAACTATTTCCCCCCAAAGTGGGATCCTCCATCACTTATAATAGTGTGTGGTACACCAAATCTTGGGAAAATTGTTTTTTCAAACAGCCTTATAACAACCTTGGAGTCACATGTTTGGGTGGTAACAACTTCCACCCATTTTGAAACATAGTCGACAGTAACGAGGATGTATTTATACCCTTGGGATGGTGGGAATGGGCCCATGTAGTCAATCCGCCATACGTCAAAAATTTCTACTTCAACCCACTCTGCCATAGGCATTTTGTTTCTTTTCCTGATATTCCCTGTCATCTGACATTCCTTGCAGGTTTTTACAGATGTTGTGACATCCTTGAATAGCGAAGGCCAGTACAAGCCTAATTGTAGGACTTTGATGACTATCTTTTCACTTCCCAGATGTCCTCCATAGGGTGAGGAGTGGCATTCCCTTAGAATATCAGGCACTTCCTCCTCAGCAATACATCTTCTGTATAAATTGTCAAAGCATCTCTTGAAGAGCATAGGATCATCCCAATAGTAATTCTTTATATTGGAGAAGATTTTCTTTTTCTTATGGTAAGTTATCTCTGGGGGTAACTCCCCATAAGCAAGATAATTGCAAATATCCACAAACCACGACAATTTTTGTTGTTCGACTTCTATCATGAGCAAAGCCTCATCTACGCAGTTATCATTGATGGGTGGCTCATTCTTGTCTTCGACGATGATCCTTGAAAAGTGGTCGGCAACTACATTTTCTGCTCCTTTCTTATCAATGATCTCATGATCAAACTCCTCGAGTAATAAAGCCCACCTTAGCAACCTAGGCTTGGTGTCCTTTTTCTGCATTAGGTATCTTATGGCTCCATGGTCAGTGTAGACCTTTACTTTTATCCCAATCAGATAAGACCTAAACTTGTCGAAGGCAAAGATGATAGCGAGCATCTCTTTCTTTGTGGTTGTGTAATTTATCTGCGCTTTGTCAAGAGTACGGCTAGCATATCATATGACATGGTGTTTCTTGTCTTTCTTCTACCCTAGGAATGATCCTATGGCATAGTCGCTAGCATCGCACATCAGCTCGAAGGGTAGCTCCCAATCTGGATCTTGAAGAATAGGTGGGGTTACAATCACTTCCTTCAAAGTATGAAAAGCCTTTAAACAATCAGCTGTAAAATCGAACTCGACATCTTTTATCAGCAAATTCGACAAGGGTTTTGAAATCTTTGAAAAGACCTTTATGAATCTTCGATAATAACTGGCGTGACCAAGAAAACTTCATACTCCAGTTACGGAATTAGGTGGGGGTAATCTAGTGATAGCTTCGACCTTGCTGATATCTACTTCAATTCCTCTTTTTGAGACCTTGTGGCCCAGTACTATGCCTTCTTGTACCATGAAATGGCATTTATCCCAGTTGAGAACCAAGTTCTTCTCTTCGCAGTGTTGTAGGACCAACGATAATTTTTTCAAACAACAATCAAAGTTTCTTCCATAGACAGAAAATTCATCCATAAAGACTTCCACAATGTCTTCCAGAAAGTCTGAGAACATCGAGATCATGCAACGTTGGAATGTTGCAGGAACATCGCATAATCCAAACGGCATTCTTCGAAAAGTGTAGGTACCATATAGACAAGTGAAGGTAGTCTTCTCCTTGTCATTAGGTAGGATGAGAACTTAGTAAAATCCAGAATAACCATCTAAAAAGCAGAGGTATTTGTGATGCGCCAGTCTTTTGAGAACTTGATCGATAAAGGGTAGCGGGTACTGATCTTTCTTTGTTTCCTAGTTTAGCTTTCGATAGTCTATGCACATCCTCCACCCAGTGACAGTCTGGGTGGCTACTTCATCTCCTTTATCTCCCTTCACAATAGTCATCCCCCCATCTTTGGTACAACATGAATAGGGCTCATCCAATTACTATCGTTGATTGGGTAAATAATATGTGCGTCTCTTAGCTTGACGACTTCCTTCTTTACAACCACTTTTAACATTTGATTCAGCTTCCTCTAGGGTTGAACTAGGGGTTTTGCTGACTCTTCCAGATTTATGCGATGCATACATAGAGTAGTGTTAAGTCCCTTGATATCATCCATTGAATACCCTATAGCTTGCCTATGGAGCCTTAGCTCCTTAAGAAGTCTTTCCAATTGCTCTTCAGTCAGAACAACATTAACTATAATAGGGTTTCGCTCGTCATGATCAAGAAATTCCTTCTTCAATCCTTCTGGCAACTGTTTCAGTTCCAGTTTGGGTTTGGGTGCCTTCTCTTCCTATGGTGCCTGCTCCAGAGAAGCATACTTGACTGTCTTGATAACATCCTCTTCCTCGCTCTTCTTCATCTTGATTTAGGTAGTAGAGGATCTCATCAACCTTGGGGTCTTCGATTTCCAAAACATGATTATTTAACACCCTCATGAGAGGGTCTACTACTGTTGTATCTTCTTCTACTTCTTCACAATATTGGTTGTAGCTATCCACAAAGTAAGCAGATTTGAGAAGGGATGGTCCCTTCATGTCATCTTTTACCTTGAAATCAATGTGGTCGTTTCCCACTCTCAGAGTTATGATGCCTCAGTGACATCAATCAGTGCCCTCTTGGTCATGAAGAAAGGACGTCTGAAGATGATAGGGCATTTCGGGTCTTCAATAGTGTCAATGACAATAATGTCACACAGGATGAAAAATCTTCCCATGCGAATCGGAACATCTTCAACTACTCCCCTGGGCCTTCTGAAGGTTTCCACCAACTCGAATCTTATATTGGTCCTGACCATATCAATCAGTACCAATTGTTGTGCGAGGCTTAAAGGCATAAGACTGATGCTAGCCCCCAAGTCAGTGAGACCTTTTCTTTCGATGTTATTCCCTACAAAAAAGGGTATAGTAAAGGCTCCATGATCCTTCTTCTTGGTAGGTAACTCCAATTTTATGAAAGTAGTTGACATAATGGCAAGGTGCACTATTTCAATCCTTCCCCCTCTTCTTTTCTTTATGATTAGGTCCTTGAAAAACTTGGCATATGTTGGCATTTCCTCTAAAGCATCCAGAAATGGCACATCGAGGTGGAGCTTTTTCACCGACTCCATAAACTTTTCATACCTCTTTTTGAGATGTGCCTTTCTGAGTCTGTACGTAAATGGAAATCTCTGGGAGTATTGACTCATTTTGGATAATATGTCCTCCACAAGTTCTGGTTCTCTAACTTGAGCTTGTTGGTCTTCTCCTTCGACAGATTTCTCTGTAATAATTTCTGGCTCTGGTTCTTCAAGTCTTGTTTCCTCAGGGCGCTCTACCGTCCTTCCCGATCTAAGTACCGCCATCTTGGCAGACTCGATGTTAGATTGTATCTTCCCTGAAGGGTTCTTTACTAGCTCATCCAACTGAGCGAGTTGTTGGTCTATCTGGCATTGATGTGTTTGCATATCCACCATTTAGACCTGCATTGTATTCAGGACGCCGAAGTTGGACAGTGGCCTTTGTGGTAGTTGATTGTTTATCTTGTCTTGTCTCTTGACGAAATCGAATATTTGGCCCACTAAGTGAGGTTGACTATTGTTCCTTGCCTGACTCTGTCCTTGAGCTTGTCCTTGTCCTTGACTTGTGCTTACATCTTGGCGGTTTTGATAGTTCCCTTGACCTTGATAGTTGGTTTTGTTTGTCTGGAAAGTACTTGTTTTGGTGTACTGACCTTGTCCGCCTTTCTTCTCAAAACCTAGCGGTTTCTTGGGTGGATTATTCAGTTGATGTGAATTCTCCGCAACTTCCTTGTTGCCATAAATGAAACCTAGGTGATCAGGTCTCTTGAAGTTAGCATAAGAGACATTTTTAGCTTCTTCCTCCTTAGACTTGCTTTCACTTGATACTTCAGGTCGGGTATATATGCAGTTATCTATTATGTACCCACCTTCGCCGCAAGTGACACATTTCATTACTTTTTCAATTTTCTTCATTCCTTTCCCTCCTGATTCCTTCAGCTGTCTGACATCTATGGCTATCTTTTGTATTTGAGATGTGATTGCTTCGAGAGCCTTTGATTCAATCGATGGCCCTTCATTGGTGGCCCTTTTGGCACACCCTTTGTCGGTCCTATCATAATCAGTCCCAGATTGTAACTCAGCCATGTTTTCGATAATTTTCTTCGATCTACTTGGCTTTTTACTAAGAAAGTTGCTTCCTACTGCTGCATTTAGCGAGACTCTCTCATCTGGTGTTAAACCATTATAGAAAGTCGTGATTAGGAAACCCTTCTTTTAATTATGGTGAGGGCAATCTCTCTGATACTCCTGATATCTTTCCCAGGCTTCATGCAGATTGTCACCTGGTCTCTACGTGAAAGATGTGATCTTCTGCCTCTTATGAACATTCTTCTCTATGGGGTATAACTTTCTCACAAAAGCATCAGCTAATACGTTCCACCCATTCAAAGATTGATGTGGTAATCCAAGGTACCAGGATAGTGTCTTGTCCTCCAAGGAGAAAATGAAACCTTTGCAATAAATGATTTCTTGCGAAGCTCCCTGCATCTTGATGGTGTCGTAGATATTCTTAAAAACATTGAGGTGATGATAAGGGTTATCGTTCTTTGAACTCCCTCAGAAGCTCTTATTATGGATCATAGAGATTACATCTGGCTTCAGTTCGAAGTTTGCTGCATCGAACCTAGGGATGATCACAAGACATCTTGAGTTGTTGGCTTTTGTAGTTGCCAACTCCCGAAGAGTCTTCACCTCCTCCTCATCGTCTTTACGATTGTTGTTCCTACGATTGTGCTCATGGTTGTTATGGTTCCTTCTGTGCCTACGACGATGACGACGCTCCTCGTGGTGATGATCGACCTCTTCATGTCGCTCTTCTTGCTCTTGATATTGCAGGTCGTCATTATAACGGCCACCTCTATCTTCATCTGTTGCTGATGGAGGTGGGTGTTGTTCATTCCTCACGTTCTGCTCATTCCTTGAAAGGGCCACGTGAGGCGGCATGGCAAAAAGGAGTAAAGTTGAACAAGTTACTTCTTCCTGGGTACCTGAATAGATCGTACAATCATGGTAGGAAATCGAACTAGTCCAAATGAACTACTCTACACAAGCCCAGGTTAGCAAACTTAAAGTAATTGTGTTATCAAACTTATTGCTAAGCTTGAGGCACGTGAGTATAGTAAGTGGACTCAGGTTCTTAAACAATGTTGTTTTGCCTTGTCCCCGGCAATGGTGCCAAAAAGGTTGAC
Organism: Alisma plantago-aquatica; assembly: GCA_963693085.1. Classification (NCBI taxonomy): domain Eukaryota; kingdom Viridiplantae; phylum Streptophyta; class Magnoliopsida; order Alismatales; family Alismataceae; genus Alisma; species Alisma plantago-aquatica. The sequence goes on along the minus strand of OY856413.1, from coordinate 522,618,443 downwards.
CGGCCTAAATCACACGTCCAAAAGGAGTGGATTCAGAGTAGTCATACTTTTAAAGAGATAACCCAACTCTCAGGCACCCACAATGATAAATGAGGTCCGATGTAGCGATCGGGGTCGAACACATGGACAAGGTTGGTCATGCTAAGAACGCAAAATCAAACACTCTTATACTCCAGCTGGAAAAAGGGGATAAAGAGATGTTCCCAAAAGAACGATATCAAATAAATAAGAACAGTAAAACAAAAGGGAGTAAAGAAACAAACTATAAACAAGTATGTGGGAAAAACCTGGGTTGGGATTCACCAACTAAAGCACCTCACCAACATGTAACACTATCTCTCTTTCTCTTGCATACTCATATTAAAATCACAAGCAACCATTCAAACATCTATTCCACTCTCTCTCGAGATGAGGATAGATCTAAGTTTAAAAGAAGCCCCTCTCTCGAGATGACAACTCAAAAACCTCACAGCAAAACACATGTTTAAAGCCTTAGCATTCCAACACTCTCGTGCATTCATACCACTCCATGACATGGGATAAAAATGATATTACTCTCTCGAGATATCAACAATCAAACATCACAAGATGGTAGCTAAGCGTACAAGTGAAGCATTAAAATAGGTGCATGGAGATAATCTGGATAAGAATATGTATATTCAAAAGAAAGAGACAATATACATGTTGGGAGAGACTTAGCGGCTACTCCCAACCCAAATTAAGGCATTTAGCCGCTCATGTTTGTAGATAACATGATGACGTTACAAAAAGAGAGATCCATAAGATACCACGAAGTGGGGGGGGGAGGGGGAGAGGTACAACAGAATGAGACGATAGATCTAGACGAGAAGAAATGTGATACTACACACTACTTCTTCAGATCTGGATCTACTGCATGGATGGCCTTCTCCTCTCGAAGGAGGGAACGACATTCTTCCCTCTCCTTAGATTCCACCTTTGGAGGTCCAAGACTGATGGACGGATGGTCTGGGATGAGTCTGGAATGCAGCAGCACTTTGTGGCCTCTGGATCTGATCTCTCATCCTGCCCCTTGACAAGATAGAT